>WSFP011484040.1:0-15744 GCA_009831015.1 Picea engelmannii | reverse complement strand
TATATTAAATATATATTTTTAATGCTTGTAAATTAAACTAGCATACCCCCAAAGCGGGGAAAAGAGAATGTCGAAAAAATCTAGAATTACCTTTCCTTTATTGATGGGTTCCCTTAACCATATTTATATTCAATCTATATGGGTTTAGTTGCATTGAGGTTTGGACCTCATTATTGTACACATTTTATCTTCTTGAGATGCTTTCATCTCATGCCCAACATTATATAATTTAGTCTCCTTAAGCTCTTGAGAGTGGGATGGATTTTGAAAAGTATCCTACAAGAATTGACAAACAGTTCGTATTCATAAACATATAATTTAATGGATCAAGCAACCCTCCAGCAAAAACATGGCACAATTATATCCTTTGGTTCAACTTCCAGTATACCTTGCAGGCAGTTATATTTTCCTTCTTATGTTGCCAGCAACCACCATTATTTTTAAAACAGTTGTGTGTTTCCATATATGGATTGGGAAAACAAAAATAGTTACTTCCATGTATTTAATAATGCAATTTAAGATGCCTTATTCCTTAAAATTCAAGGTCTATGGCTATGCAACTAAAATTAAACCATCCATAAAGAAATTGACCTTCACTCAAGCACACAGTTGGCTCAGTAGTTTCCTGAAATCCTGCACAAATTTCCTTCAAGACAACCCCTTTGTCCAGTTTCCTGTAGTTAGAACATGTTAGTTTTCCACATTTTATTCTTGTATTTGTGAAAGATAGAATGTATAGGAAGTAAAGACACCAACCTCTATATTTTCTATTGTTAATAATAAGAGTGTTAAATATAGCGATATCACCTCGAGATCCATGTTCAACCTACGAAACAATAAATTCTTTTTCAATCCTAAAATGAAACAATAATTCATAATTCATTTTGGTATTTGGCTCATAAACAATAAATTATTTTTCAATCCTAAAATGAAGAATGCATCATTTATATTCTCCCGTTGAAATATTGTATTCAATAGGAAGATCCTGGATAATGCACCTTCTCCTTTAATCTAACTGTACTGCAGATCTTTCAAATTAATCAATCAACTTCACAAAATTAACTATCTCTTGAGAAATGTGGCTTGTTTCTCAAAAATCCATATAAAAAAATATCATTGATAAGTTTTGACCCATAAATAACACTGAGAAAATATTTACCTCATCGAAGGGATTCCATTGGAGCCATAAAAAAACACCTTTCAAATTTACATAAAATAAATCAAATGGAACATTCGTTCAAATAATTGGAGGTGAAGTTGATTTAAGAGTGTCCTCCATCGTGGCTTCTCAAGAAAAAATGGGAAAATTCATATTGGTGGCTTGATTGGACAAGGAAGGCATCTCTCTTCTCCTTTTATTCAGATTGAGGAACTTTGTCTGCAACCCAACTCTCTGTTCCTTTGGACAAGGAGAAGGGAAGGGGAAAAAAAGAAAAAAGAAAGAGGGAAACATGCTTTCTCCACTACAGCTATCTCTCTACTTGATTGCTTTACTATTGAATAGATGTAGTTATTTTTAGACTACACAAGGAAGTATTGGAGGAATCAGAGTAAGAGACAAAACTCTTCACCAAAAATCACATTTTTTTAACACGTATAAGAAAACCTTCCATATACACTACATTCATATGAAAAATTCCTCCCCATTTTAGCCAATTATTAATTGATTCACATCTTTTTCATGGGCGCATTATGAATTTTTCAATTTGCAGATTCTAGAAGTTAATTTTTTCACGAACTTGGGTTACAAATCTATTTTTCCATAAAAGTGGGAATATCTAGATGGACATGACTTAATGGGTTACAAATTTCATATAAAATCAAACAAAAACAATTAGACTCATTTAGATACCATCTTCTATAATTTCTAAAATCTAAAATTTGTTTCTATTACTTTTATCCTTTAAAACAAATATAAAGGTCTTGGTATATTTGCATGGCTAGAACGATTCAAATAAAACATGAAGAGCATTTTATTCTATATGTAGACATATATTGAAAAATAATTGAATGAGATATAAGAAATATGAATGAAACTAGAGATGTAGCTTAATGGAAATGGACTCGACCTCATGTTTCAGTTATACAACTACTTTTCCCATACAACAAAGATAGTTATACAAGCATTGTTCCCTTGCAGTAGAGAGCTAGGATGTTGAAGAAATTTGGCCTTGGCTTGTTTTGTTGCACATGTAAACAATGAAAACTGCATTGAACCCATTAAAAGAAGAATCCATTGCAGGATTATCGTTCTCAAAAAGTAGTTTTCAATATGTTTTACATTTGAATGAAATTGAGCACTTTCGTTTCATACTCTATTAATGGGCACTTCCACTGCATACTCTATTTGTTTACCATTTTTCTAGTTTCATTGACCACCTCTAGCCAATGATGCACAATCATAAATAATTAAAATTAAAAATCAATCTAATCTCATTATAATGTAAAATTATCATAAATCTAAACCCGTTTACAATTTTTGGACTATTTGGAAATTAGGGTTTGCTACTTGCTACAAAAGCCATCCATAATTTTCCAAGAAACTACATTTAACAGAGGGAAAAATTGTGGGAATAATACCTTGCAAATTTCCTCAAAAACATTCGCCAATGGATGTCAATTGATGCAGGGTTCAAATACTTCCCATCCTTAGTTGGGTTAATAAACAAATGCAAAGACACTGAAGTTATTTCTTCCATTTCGCTTCCCTATGCAAAGACATTGAAATTGAAATTATTTCTTCCGTATCGCTTCTTTCTTGAACATTCTCTGTAATAGAAACCCTACTAATCAAGATAGTTTTTCCTATTTTCCACCATCTACATCCATGAACTGCACTATAGGCTCCTTCTAATATCTGGGCGAACAAGGATCCAAGTGCAGTTGCCTAAAGATGTTGGAATGCTTCCACTCAGACCATTGATGAACAAGAGGAAATGTTTCAATCTACCTAGAAAACTGATTTCTGCTAGTATAGTCCCTGTCAAACCACTTTTCCAAGCATACATGAACTGTAGTGATGTGAAGAGTCTTCTCAAAATACATAGAAGTTTCCATGGGATTGATGAGGAGGGTAATTCCACATGGACTTGCGTCGATTTCGAGAATTCCTTGAGTCATTTCCTCATTTAAGCCTTGAACATAACAGGGAGAAGATGTTTCCACCATCAGATTGGTAGAGAAAAAGGATGGTTTTATTTCGACATTCCCTTTCCATTGTCTCCAATCTCTATTTTAGGCATAGAAGGTGCTTAGAAAAAGAGAAACAATACTAAGAAGATATTTACACACAAATACACTTTCCCAAATTGATATACATGACTCTGACAAACATCACACTTTTTACAGATGAACAGTTGCATCTACATTCAATCCTTAGCCGATAAAAGTTAGGACTTGAGTCATCCTGGTGAGGGAATTCTCAGATTGGCTACATCTCTTCTCAAGAGTCCCATTGTAATCGATTGTGATGCAACCCCCCTCCCCTTTGGGGTTCTGCGACCTCCCGATCACTGGATCGTTCTCCCTCCTTGAATTGGAACAATTATCTAGTCCCTACTGGAACCTCTATTGATCATATCCATAGGTCATAATGCAAAACTAAACCTATACATAAAAGTACCAGACGTGAGCTTCAACTCCACATGACCACAGGTCGTAACCGCACACCTATTCACAAAGGCATGTTGCGATTTCGCATGTTGAGACTTTGCGAGTGAGCCAACTTTGACTCTCCAACTCTTGAATGATGAAAAGAGCTTAACGACTGCTAGCTCCTCCCTTGGCCTCCGTCCATGCAACCGTTTGCTATGACCCGGGGCTCATCCCTCAAATCATTTCAAGATTTCGTGACTCATGAAGTCGAAAGACTCTTCGCCTCAGATCTTCTGATCCCTGAAACTACGAAATACTCCTGTGTCAAATCAACGTTCCTCACTGAATTGCGATCCCATGGTCCACGTTCCTCTTTTGCGAAGTCAGAACTTTGCAAATCAATATTTTGGGATGGTTCCCTCCGTTGAACCCCCAGTACTTGAAATGACGAAATGCCAATGCTTCAGATCGATGACCCACAACCTGAATCGATCCAACGGCTTAGATTCTTTTCGTGATTTCGCATTTCATGAATTTCACAAACTCCACCCTTTGACTTCCTTCCACAACGAGTTAGAGAAATACTGCCTGATCTCCACGTGTCCTTTTTCGATGGATGGTCTGGACGATTTTGCGAACTTGCCTTTTGAGAATTTGCTCCTCTTATCCTTGAAAATAGTTAGGTGTCCGGTTCCACGAACACCCCAGATTTGCTGCCATGCATCCTCTGGTGATGGATGGTCCTGAAAGTTTCTGGACTTCTCTCGTGCACTTCCCTGGAGATCCAATGGTTGTTGGTTCAATCTCCCAGATCAGACGAAGGAGACTTGATATTCTCCCACACTTGTTCCTTTCACCTATCCTTTGATCTGACGAATTAGATCCATTCTCCCTTTTCAGAGGTTCGCGTTTTGTGACTTTGGGGAAGTCTCCACCTCCGATTTCCTGATGACCAAACCCACGAAACTATGACCACGCTGGATTGACGACCCTCAGGTCTCCCTATCCAACAGTCTGGATTTAATCGCAATTTCGCGTATTAGGGAGTCGAAAGACTATTTCTTCTATTCTCCCGATCCACGAAATGCCGAAGTTCCTCCTGGACAATCAACGTTCCAGATCCCTCTTGAATCAACGACTAGGATCAACTCTTGCTATTCCTTCCCACGCTTCTGTCTTCTGCTAGTCTCAGAAGATTTCTCAGAGTTCAAAGATATCAATTCTTCTCTCCTTCTGCGAGTCTGATCTCTGGATCTCGTCCACACTTGTGACAAAGTGTTATCCCTTTTGAGATTCTATCCTTAGGAGGATTTTATCTCCTATGCACACCTTGCGTCTCAGGATTTCGAATAACTCAATTCGAAGTATTTTCTTGAAAAGAAAATGCTTCTCACCCACCTGGTGTTCTTCAACTTTGGTTCTTCAAATCTTGTTGGCTTCTTGACGCTGTGCACACCTTGTACCTAGTCTGAGTTTCTCTGATTCTCTCTGATCCTCTCTCTGATTCAATCCTAAATTCAGTTGTTGGCCCTTGACCAAGTTTTGAGGATTCTTGGTCATGTTTGACCTATTTTTGGGACTTCGACATGCTATCGAAGGCGGAGCACAAGATGAAGCGGATATCGTGGGATCTCAGCCCCTTTTTAGGTATTTTTGGGTTTTGGGCTTATGTAACGGGTATGGGAATGTCATCCCATGGGTTTACCCATGTTTAGGCCTGATTTTGTAATATATAAATATAAATATAGGCGATGTAAGACGTATGTTTGATCTATGTGATCGAAGGATTGTAAGTAAGTGGTGATAAGTGTTAGAGATCGATCTATGTGATCAAAGAATTTGTAAGTGCTTCATGCATACTGTGTGAGACTTGCAGAGCTGAGTGCAAGTGACTGTAAAAGAATATATGTAGGCTTTGTGTTGTAACCTAGCTTGGGGAAGGAGGGTCTAGAAGAGAGTGCGTAGATCTCCTGTCCTCCGCAAAGTTGATCTTGAGGCTTTGTGCATGTAATAATATTGAAAGAAGCTATTAAAGAAGACAAAGAGTTGGTGGGTGTAGCCCTAGGGTGGGGGTGAACCACGTACATGCTGTGTTGCTATGATTTGTGCAATGTATTGATGTGTTTACTTGCTTAGTGATTTGATATAGATGAATGATAGATATATCTATTGATAAATGCTAGATCTGGCCTATGTGGATGTGCTTAGTGCTTGAATATAGTAGATCTGGTTGAATACTGCGATGCTCTGTAATTAGGGTTTTATATGTGAAGTAGATACTGGTTTACATATTGATGAACTATAACTACTAAGTGCTCTGTTAAGGTGTTACAATCATATATTTGTGTCCCAACTAAGGTTGCAGACACTTGTGTCCTGCAACCACCTCTGCCTCTACCTTGGGTGAGACTTCATCTTCTTCGCAGGTGTTTCTGAAAGGGCCAATAGTTAGGGTTTTTTTGGTGCGCTGTTGTAGCGTTGAACCCCAAGTTTTCCCCTGTGCCAACAAATGGTTCCATTTCGGGGAATTGAAAATTTGATTTTTGGGAACTGAGGAAAAAAGGAGCTTTGTGCGAAGATCTAACTTGAAACTGTGATTCCTGGGATCTGAGGAAAAAAGGATCTTTGTGCGAGTATCTGACTTGAAACTGTGATTGCTAGGAACTAAGGAAAGATGAGTTTTGTGTGAAGATCTGACCTGAAACTATGAAATCTCCATGTGTAGATCTATTGCCTTAGTGCACAACATTCTACTTAACCTGTGAATCTCTGTGCTAAGAAAATAAGTTCGATCTGAAGAAAAGAGGTAAGATCTGTAAGCTCTGTGCTTTGTTAAAGGTAAGATAAGTGGAAATTTTTGTTTCAAAAGTATGGATCTAGGTATATTTGATAAATTTTGTCCTAGCTTGAAAAGTAGGGCACAACTAGATGAAAGAATATTTGATATGAGTATATCTGATAAGAATAGAGAAAGATATTTAATTCCTATGCATAGAAAGAATGTTTGGAATAACCAATGGATGCAGGATCCTAGAAATACTTTTTTGTAGGTTAGCTACTATGATCCTAGTGCGCAATATAGGAAAGGCTGGGGATCATTTAAAACAAAACAAGGATTAACCCTTTGTTACAGTTACATACGACCGAGACATCTGGCTAAGGAATGTCATGAGAGAAGACCTAGTTGCCTTTGTTGTAAAGCTATGGACCATGAAGTTTTAGATTTCCCTAGAATGTTTTCTAAGCTTGAAAAAATGAATCTAAGACAAGAAGACCACGAGGAAGGTCAAGCAACTAAGACCATGACAGAACCCCAGAAAGAATCAGAGACTGTATTGCTGCAAATAAAAGAAACCCTGAATGACCACCGACATATCAACTTATCAGAGATATTCGAGGAAAAAGAGTGCATACAAACAAGAATATGGGACTTCGACATTGATTGTGTTCTGGATGAATAAACACATGTGAATATTATGAAAGAAAGGACTTGGGAAACTTTAGGAAAGCTTGCTATGATTCCTTCATTGAGGGGAATATGATTATTTAGAGGAAAATTGATAAACCTATGTGGAAATCTCACCCAGATATCTATGAGTGCCCATGGAACTTCGACAGAGGAATAATTTGAAGTTGTTAAATTTATTGAGAACAATGCTCCATTTTCTATATTACTTGGAAAACCTTGGATTGAAAGGGATCAAGCAGAAGGAAAGAAGAATAAATCTTAGAGTAGAAGAAGCAACAGTAGAAAGATTTCATGACTAGGAGGATCACACACTTGATTGAAGAACATGAGAACATAATGAAGCTATTTAACACCAGAGACTTGGATGTCGAAATTGAAAGACCACAAGAGGACTCACATAAGATTGAAGTACCTACCCTAGATAGAGAAGAAGTATTTCCCTTGAATCCTAGGAAAGAGTCTCAACATCACGAAGTTACTATGACAAGAGGAGATAAGAATTATAATGGAAAGAGGAATACCGAGACGAATCTCATTGGAAATAAGGATAGAAAACTAACTAAGAAGAAAGCTAAGATCAAAAAATTACAGAAGGTTCCAGAGGGAACTTCGCAGAGGGAAAATTTTCAAAACTGGAACTTTGCCAGGATATCAGAACAACGTCACATGGCACTTTGCCAGGGAGAAGCAATATAGACGTTGGGAATATTATAACCATTAGAACGACACCCTGAATGGGTAGAAATGAATTTATGATGATGTAGACCCCCTATCCCTCCTAAGGGCTGCGTGAACTCCCGGTGATGATCTTTGATTCAGGAGCCAAAATAGCTCTCTCTTGGTTCCGAGTTGGAACCCTTGACACTAAGTACATAGGCCCTTGTCTGTGTTTGTCATGTGAATCACCACTAGGCATAAGCCCAAACTCCATGAGTTCGCAGGTGCGACCACGGGCTTAGCCCAAAAGGTGCGTCCCCAAAAGGTGCATCACATTTCGGTGTTTCAGGATTTACGATGCAATAGTCCCCTGACACAGATCCCTCTGAGTCCCAAAAATTCGATGAGGGCTAACGGAGGTTAGATCCTCCATTTTCCCAACTCACATGACCACACACCCATGACCACAAGCTTTTCCATGAAATAACGTCACGGTTCGCAGTATCAGAACCTGTGATACAAGGCACCTAACCCCTCCAAGTCACTAATGTTGAAATCCCGATGACACGAGATCTACGGCTCAGGCCTCTCTTGGACCGACGACTATGATTATTTCAGCATTTCACGTTTTGCGACTTCGCCCTGCACGAAATCTGGTCACTCCTCCACCCGATCGCCGAAATCACAAAATCGCTCCTCACTACAGATCAACGACCCTAGGCCTTCAAAGATCTGACGGCTCAGAACTTTTCAGGGTTCCACCGGTCGAGAGTCCCACACTGTTGACCCTTTTACTCCTGGTTTCTGAAATTCTAAAAGCTTGAGTTGCTTGATCAATGACTCACAATGCCCTCCAGATCTACGCTTAGATCTCTTCCTTGTCACTAACCTCTTTGCAAGTCCACTTGATCCAACGGCTTGCGGGGTCTCTGATTTGAACCCAGGAGCGATAAGTTTCCAATAATTGGTTGTTCTGTCACTCCTTCAAAAGGGTCAGTAATATATCATTTTACTTGAGTGATTTGCAATAAAAGGTAAAGTTGAAGTCTTATGTGCTTGAATTTGAAGTGAATGAAAACCTCTTTAGTCTTCCTTATGTGCAATATGTCATGCATGCGTTTAACATCCTATGTGCATAAATTCATAGAAAAAACAACATAAGAACATAATACACATAATGGATAAGACACTTCACTTGATAACGAAGTTCACCCTTGCAGTGGGCTACCTCTCCGGGTCATGCTCCAAAGCTTGACCGCTTTATTCTTCTCGATGTAATGATGTCTCTCCTTTACAAGTTGTAAGGCCAAAGTCCCTCTTTGGTGACGACAACAAGAGATCGAAATGTGATCAGGAATGTATCATCTTTACAAGTTCTCATACTCATGAGGCATCCATGATTCTGACATGGACATCATTCCCACATACTCAATACATAAAAATATGAAGAATAAAATATGACCCCCATCAACATAGAGCCACCAAAAGCCTTAGATATGTTGCTCAGATCCAAAACATAAATATGCAGCCCATACAAAAGATCTCGGAGCCCACGAGAATCATAACTGCTTCGTTGACCACTTGTCATGCAAGTGCCACAATTTATCTGTCACATATAACTGATTTATTTGATGTGGAAGGAAGATAATAAACAAATAGATAGAAGGAATAAGCTGATCTTGCTGACTTGCTGCAGCTTCTCTCTGCTCCTTCAGACCTATAACACACATGTTATGCTGCAACAATTAATGACAAAACAACATAATGAAAAGCATGCTTACATTGGCTTCTCCAACACTTAGCTTGTTGATATGAAGCTCTGCTGCAAAAACAGACATCGTCAGTGAATTCGTGTCACCGAATTACCCAAAAATGACTGTCAAATCGTCTCCATCAGAGTCAGACACTTTCAGGCCCAAGATACACCTCTGCCTTGGTTACCGTGCCATTGCATCTGCAATAAATGACTCATTCTGGAATGAAGCTTCTGAATTTTTGCTCAGATCAAGAAACTAACATCACCACTGCGTTCGTGGCTTCATTTTACCTAAAAATAACTGTCTCCATGTCTTGATCCGAGTCGGGCACTTTCTGGACCCAAGAGGCACCCTTGCCTTGATTTGCATGTCAAAATCCGTATAGTTTGTATGGATTCCGTACAGGATGTACCAGGTCATATAGGTGCACTCCACTCTCGTGCTCCGTGCATTGGTGTGTGGCTCCGAATGCACACGTTGTCCCGAACTTGGGCCGAGACCCCTTTTTATATAAATTTCAGGCGGTTACGCCATAATTACATGGTTGGCAAGTTGGTTACATTGGCTAAATTAAGGCATTCAGTTTGGCAGAGGTTCTGGGGTCAAATCCCATGTACCTCTATTTTAACACATGTTTTATAACTAAATTTTGGCACGCTTGCTAAAAATGGCAGAGGTTATAAACTGGCAGCGAAAATGGTGGAATTGCTATATTTGGAGGCTGTTTGGTTAATTGCATGGCGGATGGATAAGACCCTAGGGCTGGCAGAGGCTATGGTTGTATGGTGCACTATGGAACCAAGGGCTGGGTCAAAGGCCTAGCCCTTTTCTCCCCCAAATAAACCTTTTATTAAACTTAAATATAGATTAAGTCAAATTACAAATAAGAATCAATGCATGGTGTAGTGGTTAGCGTTTATGGGTGGGGCCTTTCGGCTATATGGATGTCATGAGTTCAACTCTTGGGGATTTGAATAAACTTTTTCACATTCCATCCATGGGGTGCCATGTGGCAGCCCATGATTAGGCCACGTGGCAACATATAACTGGTCCACATAAAACTGCCACTTGTCACAATATGATTCACCAATGAAGTTGAAACGTGTCATCTCTGAACGTGCCCATGTGTCTGCCATGCCATGTCATCTTGCCAAATCATCTATTCCACGTGTCACCCTTGTAGTGGTGCCACATGTCACTTTGACTTTTGCCTGTTTGACCAAGTTTGACTGAACTTTGACCGCTTATAACTTTTGATCTGTAACTCAGTTTGACGAGCCATTTGCACTGTTAGAAATATTACGATGCGCTCTTCGCGATCATGATGTTTTAATGAAGTTTTGGAAAATTTGAGTTTTTCCCTTTCTCTTCTTGTTGAGGCCATTCTGAGCCTCTTAGAATACTTCTGTGCATTTTGGGACACTTCTGAAACTTCTTTGATGTTCCCTAGATCCATCCAGATCAGTCTCACATTCCTCCTCGAAGTTCTCCACTGTCTGTTCAGATCTTCGATATCTCCCCTCCTAGATCTATGTAGTGTTAAATCCTGTGCACCTACCTCAAATCGAACGATTTGTAGGATTCTCCACCATGATCCAACGCTCGACGACGTTCTTCCTCCTGAGATTTTACTAGCTTCAGACTTAGAATATTTTCTAAGTCTTCGAAGGCTCGGCCTTCGCTTCTTCCGGGGAATGGGTTCCTGGATCTCAATAACACTTTCCGACGTGTTATTCCTCCTGAGATTTTTCTGGTTCAGACTTTTATTTTCCATGCACTCCTTGCATCTGAGGGATTTCGATAACTCATATCCACGATATTTTTCACAAAGAAATTCCTCCCGATTTCCTTGCGTTCCCCTCTGGCTCGATGCACACCTTGCAGAGCTTCAAATGGAGAGAAACAATTGAAACTGAAAACTAATAGTCAGAGTTCCGTTCTCCTCTGTGGATATTCATTCACTTGTTCATGAAAATAGAAATAACAAGAAATCACAAATACATTCACACAGCCACATTTGGATCAATTTTCCTTCTATTACATTCACAAGTGCCAAAATGGCTACAAAATACATTGAAATTACAGTAGCTCAAAAATTGAGATTTCCTGCTGACTTGCAGTTCTCTCTTACAACTAATTTCTCTCTGTATTGCTGCCCCTTCCAAATGGGCGTACAAACTTCTACTTAACTCAAAACGATTTCTAGGGTTTCCCTTGGCTACTTGACTACTCTAAAATTCATCCTACGCTATCTTAGTTTAGTCGCATTACAGAGCCGTAGTGGAAACTCCTGCTCTGTTTATGATTTTCAAAACATGCCTTAAAGGGTAAAATTTGGTACTGGTTCAAGCGTGCCTCCAAAGGTAAATTATGACGCTGAGTTAAGGTGGATTTCAAAATTGGATGCAATTGCCAACGTTGAAGTTCTGGAAGAACTCCCACGTGCTGAGTGGTCCTGCTTCTGCGTGCTTGCCAACGATGCTCCTACATCATACTCCCCTTGACATAAATTCATGGACTCCTGTTCATGAGCTCCTCTACTAATTTTCCCTGCTTTTGGATAGCATCTTCATTTTCCCAACTGGCATCTTCGATTGGGTGTCCCTTCCATTTGACCAGATACTCAAAATAGGTTTTCCTTCTGGTCTTCCTGCCAATCCTCTGATCAACAATTTTCTCCATCTGCGACTTTTCTGCCACAGGAATCTGTTTCTCCCATTGAATCTTTCCTTGATATTTTGACCCTTCTGTGTCATATTTCCTGTAAGGATACAGGTCTGAAACATTGAATATGGGCGAAATTCCCACACCATCTGGCAGCTCAATCTCATAGGCGTTTGCATCGAACTTCTTCAAGATTTTACAGGGTCCTATCTTCTTCATCTTCAATTTGTTATATGTTCCCCTAGGAAACCTTTCCTTCCTGAGATGTGCTAAAACCTGATCTACTACTTCAAATTGAAGTTTCCTGCGATGCTGATCAGCTCTGTGCTTGTATTTCTGGTTAGAACTCTCCAACTGTCCTTTGATTTGGCTATGGAGTTTCTCCATCTCCGCAGCAAAATCCTCTGCTCCAACGCTCCTGATCTCACCTTGTTCCAAGTCTCTCAACTCAGATACTCCCCTTGGTTGCATTACATATAGTATTTGGAATGGGATCCTTCCAATGCTCCTATTTGGTGAATTGTTGTATGCAAATTCTGCTTGTGGCAGAATCTGATCCCACTGGTTATGATGTTTAGTAACTAGACTCCTTAATAAATTCCCCAAACTTTTATTTACCACTTCAGTCTGCCCATCTGTCTGAAGGTGATAAGCTGAGATGAAGGTCAAATCCATCCCCATATTCTTCCACAACGTCCTCCAAAAGTGACCAACAAATTTTGTGTCTCTGTCTGAGACAATGCTCCTGGGTAGGTCGCAAAGCCTCACAACTTATTTGAAAAACAGATTTGCAACATGCGTTGTGTCACTGGTCTTCTGGCATGGGATGAAATGTGCCATCTTTGAAAATCTATCCACCACCACAAATATGGAATCGAATCCTCGTTGTGTTCTTGGCAATCCCAACACAAAATCCATTCTTATTGCATCCCAAGGCCTCTCTGGTATTGGCAATGGTTGATACAATCCAGTGTTCTTCTTTTTCCCCTTTGCATGTTGGCAAATTCTACATCTGTTCACAAACTTTATCACCTCTGTTCTCATACCTGGCCAATAGTACGAGTTGCTCAACTGTGCAAACATTTTATCATGGCCGAAATTTCCAGCCAATCCTCCACTGTTCTTTTCCTTCAGAAGATTATCCCTTATTGAGCATTTTGGTATGCACAACTGATTCCCTCTGAACAACAATCCTTCCTGAACCATATACTTTGTCCACTGACTTCTATCTCTCAGTACAGGGCTTGTACATGCTTCATAGGCCTCCTGGAAGTTCGTATCATTACAATACATATCCTTAAGGTGTTCAAACCCGAAGGTCTTCACCTGGAGTTCCTGCAGAATTAAACATCTCCTACTTAGTGCATCAACAACCTTGTTAGCATTCCCAACAACATGTTTTATGACAAAAGTAAAATTTTGCGTAAATTCAACCCATTTCACATGCCTCTGATTCAGTTTTTCTTATCAGGTTATGAATTGTAAATCTTGGTTATCGCTATACAAGACAAACTCTTACGGGACAAGATAATGCCTCGATTTCTTCAATGCTTGAATTATGGCATAGAAATCCTTGTCATATGTGGAGTATTTCTTCTTAGTCTCATTCAACTTCTCACTGAAATAGGCAACAGGTCAATTGTCCTGACTCAAAACTATTGAAATAATGTAACTGCGAAGATAATTCTTATTATTATTGTTATTTTATTATTAAGATTAATCCCCATTGTGGATTAATCATGTCGGTAATTGTATAAGGACCAAATCCCCTTTTGCGGATTGGTCATCGGACAATTATAAAGGGTAGAATAAGAATTCAGCCCCAACAATTATTATTGAAGACCCATAATTAATTAAAGGTGGGTTTACCCACCCAAAGTGAGAGGTTGACCCTGCCATTTAAGCCCTCTCACACGTGCCAGTCTTGTATAAATAAGAGGCTAGTGCCTCACTTCTAACACACAACTCACTTGCTCATTTCTCTTATGAGGCAAGATGCAATTACCAGAGAGAGGAGAAGAAGAGTGGCACATCTCTTGGGGAGGAATATCTGTATTGGTTTGAGTTATCTCTTGAACATTGTATAAGCTATTTATGATAAGGAAGTTTTTGCTGGGTTTTCTTCCCCTAGAGGGTTTCCCAGGATAAATGTTGTGTCTCTTGTGAATGTGTATTTCTCGGTGATCTTGTTCTTATGATGATCTTATTTATTTAAATTCAAATAACTATAATAATGGCATAAAAATTAACATGTTATCAGAGCCAACTTGAAGAAAGCACAATTTGCAAGAGGAAAAACGTCACTGCTGCAGCACCTGCAAATTAGGGTTTTGAAAAAGTATCTCTTTTCATCTCCCTAAACATCTAGAAAGCTGTGCCCTCCCCCTAGGATCAATTTGGCACCTAGAGCACACCTTTTCAGTGGCTGGATCTCTCGGAAAGTGAAACCCTAGTTTCACAAAAGTACCAGAAGTACCAAAAAACTAGTACCAAAAGTACCAGAAGTACCAGAAGCACCAGTCCAGAAATCCGCAGATCAGATTTGACGAGGTAAAAATTGGATTTTCTTAGATCTGAGGACACTAGGCTACTCGCCTCAGCCAAGCGCACCTCCTGGTAAATTCAAAAATTGATTTTGAACATTTTCAATTTTTGGTTATTTTTGTTGCCGCAAGTACAAGATGTTTGCAAGCACAAAGCTTGTTGAGAAACTAGAAGGCATAGACAACTTCCATGCCTGGAAATATAGGATCGGTTTGATCCTTGTAGAGAATGACTTATCAAGATTTATCAAAGAAGAAGTGGAGGAACCTGAAGATGCCGTAGAGAAAGCGAAGCATCAGAAGGACTCAATCAGGGCTCAAAGAATCATTGCAGATTCAATCAAAGACCAACTGATCCCGTATGTATCATCCAAGAAAACTCCGAAGGAGATGTTTGATGCTCTAATCAAACTATATGAATGAAGGAACATCAATCTAAAGATGAATCTAAGAACTCAGTTGAAGAATACCAAGATACAGAAAGGAGAAATGATTCAAGAATATTTCTCCCGAATCTTCGAAATAAAAGAACAACTGAAAGCGATTGGAGACACCATCGACGAAGATGAATTTGTAATAACCACCCTAAATGGTCTCGCAAAACCTTGGGATGCTTTCATCCAGTCAGTATGTGGCATAAAGGAGAAACTGCAGTTTGAGAGCCTATGGGAAGAATGCACCCAAGAAGAGACAAGGGTAGCCAACTGTGAAGCACTACTAGAAAGGGACGATGATCAAGCCCTAGCTACTCATACAAAAGGAGGAAGGAAGAAACCCTACTTCAAAAGGGAATCTCATAGAGAACTACAACCATCAAACAAATTCAACAACCAAGAATCTCATTCAAATTTTTTTTAGAAGAAAGGACAACGCAAGGGACGCGATCTCTCATCTATACAATGCTATCATTGTGATAAGATGGGACACAAGGAAAATAATTATCCAGTCAGAAGAGAAGAGTACAAGAGGAAGCACAAAAGGCAACATGCTCACATTGCCGAAGATGAAGAACCACCTATGAAGATGATTAAGGACCATGTCTTGATCTCAGCTCTCTCAG
>WSFP011484039.1:0-15744 GCA_009831015.1 Picea engelmannii | reverse complement strand
GTAGTTTAGATCCCCTTAATCTACTTGATTCGAATCCCCACTAGTTTACATTGACAATTGTATAAAAAATACCATCAACAAAATTATAAAGCATCCATTAAATTTTATAAATAAAAAAAACTCTCCATTAAAATACAAGAAAACCCTACATATTTTGATCCTTTCCCCACATAAATATATATATAATTTAACAATAAACATTACAATATTAATTAATTTTATTAAAAATTTAATAATATTTCTTTAATTTTAAAATATTTATTTATAAAATATTAAAGTTATAACCATGTGAATTGATCTAAATATTAAGAATTTGAACGTGAAGAGGACACTCTCATACATGACATATGGCAGCGAGTAATAAGACGAGAATGAGATGGGGAACACAGACAGAACGAATATCACAATGCTCAAGATACATAACCTAGTCTACGGACTGTTAAGATGAGGATTGGAATTTCAAAACAAAGCAGCCCTGTGAAGATGAGAAACAGATATCATAATACATAACTTAATGCAGGAACTGTGAAGATGAGAAATACATTGAACTCTCCACTCATATGGAAAATTATTTAAAATTGTTTGTTTTCATCATTGACGATGAAATAAGAATAATCATATATATACATGTGAAGATGAGAAATAACTTTTCACTTATATGAAAAACTATCTAAAATTATTTATTTTTATTATTGATGATGAAATAAAAATAATCATATATATAAAAAATATATATATAAGGGATGTAGTTTAAATATTCTATTAAATAATATTTTATAAAACAATTTTGTATGTTATAATTAGGTCGAAATGCTTATACCTATTGATAATGGACACATTTAATAGGTTTTTAGTGTTTAATCAGTTTTATAAGGACAAGATTAAATATTGATGGAATATTCTTAGTCGTCCCAATAAATCAATGGTTGTGATTTCAACTATTAACTTTTTCACTATTATAAAAGCATCCGTTTCCATGTTTATTTTTTTACTTTTACTTTATCATATTTAAAATTTACCATGGTAGCTAGCTGATTGCCACATCTAAGTAATTAACAAAGATTAAAGTTTTGTTACAAACAAATTTGGTAATTTAGTTAACCAGAAACGAGTAACTCACTACAAAACTGTGAAGATGAAAAACATCGAACTCTCCACTCATATGAAAATGTACTCCACTCATGAAAAAACTACTTAAAATTGTTTGCTTTCATCATTGGTTTGCTTTTAAAATTGTTTGCTGACGAAACAAGGATGGCCATATATGTATGCACTATGAACTCTTAATCCAGATGAAGCCCGGAGTGGCACGCGAACGGAAGCTCAAAGCTTTAAAAAATTTCAATAGTCTTTCCACTTTCCTAGTGGAATCACAGAGAATGGTTTAAAGGGGCCCTCTCCTTTTTCAGTCCATGTCTCTGTGTTTTAAAATCGTTCCCTTGATCCCGCTAAAATCCTAAAAAATTTCAATAGTCTTTCCACTTTCCTAGTGGAATCACAGAAAATGGTTTAAAAGGGCCCTCTCCTTTTTCAGTCCATGACTCTGTGTCTTAAAATAGTTCCCTTGATCCCGCTAAAATCCTATCTCTGAAAGCTCTTGATCTCAGCCATGACGTATGAGAATCTATCTGGGCAATACATAAATGGTCTCAAAACTTCAACCAATCTGTTCGCATCCATAGCCTTTTAATCTATAAATATGGAGTCCCAATACAATTAATACAAATTGTAGCTTATACCAGAGCACAAATTTACTCTGTGTATGTGAAGTATAAACAGTGAATATATATCCATTCAGATCAAAATGGCTCAGGGTTTAGCTGCAGAAGGTATAGAGTTATTCAGAGAAGAAATAGCCGAAGTGAGAAAGAGCATGGGAAATAAGAGCCCAAGCTTCACACGCAGCATGAGGAGGAGTATCAGTGGTATCTTCAGCCGTCCATCGTCTCAATTTGGAGAAGAAGATGTGAATGCAGATGATAAGGATGATGATGAAGAGGCTTTGCATTGGGCAGCCATAGAAAAGCTTTCGAGCTACAAGAGTATGAGAGCATCAATATTGAAGGAATATGAGTATGATGAAGAAGGTAGCAAGGTGATAAACAGGCGTGTTGTGGATGCGGGTCACCTCAGGCCTCTGGAGAGGCACCTGCTGATTGAGAAGCTGATCACAGACACAGAGCAGGACAATGAAAAGTTTCTCAGAAGGCTCAAGGATAGAATTGACAGGTAACATAACTTCGCCATTCATTGATAAAGAATTTCCAAATTTTTATACAGAGCTGTCTACTGATTACTTCGTGTTAGTGTTAGAGATAATGCTCACATTAGTGCTATCTACTAAGTTTGGGATTGGTTTGAAGTTTTGTAAGAGATTGTTGAGAGATTCTTTGAACCTCTACATCTATATTTGGAGTTAGTTGAATCTCATTCCAACTATATATTTATGTATCTGTGTATAATTGTGAATAATACAATTTATTATTTTGTTTAAAACTATACCATGATTGCTCCTCATTTCTCTATTTCTTCACATGTCTGGAAACTTTGTTATGAACAGAGCTTATGGAAACCAGATATTCTATTTTCAAAAAAATGTTATAGAGATATGAAACCTCACAATTCATTCATTGGTGATGTTGTTGTTTGATGTACAGGGTGGGAATAGAGTTACCAACAGTGGAAGTGAGATACGAAAACTTGAATGTGGATGCAAAATGTCACATTGGTAGCAGAGCTCTTCCAACACTTTGGAATACTACCAGAAATATTTTGGAAGTGAGGGGACTGATTTGTTCATTTTCAGTGCATATACTAAATTTGGTAGATGTTATTTCCAGTACATTTTTGTGTTGGAACCCGATTTCATGTATATTTCAATATTTTGGAAGTGAGGGGACTGATTTGTTCATTTTCAGTGCATATACTAAATTTGGTAGATGTTATTTCCAGTGCATTTTTTTATTGGAACCCGATTTCATGTATATTTCTGACTAGTTTGAGAGCTTATAACTTTCTATGTGCAATGGCAGGGTGATATAACAGTTTGCTTTCCTTTATTGATTTGATTTGATTACCTACGCTGCTATCTGTTGGTAACTTTAGTTTGAATCCGAATTGCAGGGTTTTCTGGAGACTATGCATCTTTTTCCATCTAAGAAGATCGAATTTAACATATTGAAAGATGTGAATGGTTTAATCAAGCCTTCAAGGTGAGAGTTTTAACTAAGATAAATGCCAAACAAAATTAATGTGTTCATAACATTTTCAATTAGCATAGACATATTTTACTCTTAAATTTTGATGGGCTTTGTTATCACACAATCTTGTATTTTACTGAAAAGTTTTCATAAGGTACAAAACCAATTAAACATTACAAGATGTTATCATTATCATTTAGGAAATAATTTATCTTGTTTTAGTGAAAGATACATCCAACACAAGGAAGGCTTTCCTAGTAGCTTCAAGGACTCCTAAGGCAAGACACAATCAAGTCTAAAGCCTCCTTTGTAGCTACCCAATAATACCACCAACTAGTTAAATTTATCAAGTTAAGGATTAGGTGGTTGTTGAAGGTAAATTCCAAATTTGAGTTGGTGTAATTCATCTAGGGTTGTTTAAGAAGCTTAGCAAGTCAATATTTAGTGTAAGATGATCCCCAAACACTAAAAATCAAGAAAATACCAATGGTCGTTGCAAACTTGTATAAAAGATGATAATTTACAATAGTAAGACAAGTTATAACAACAATACAATCTAGCTCTTGAAACAAGATATACACAAACAAAATTAGGGCTTAAACAATGGATAAAAATAGGGTTTAAACTAATAGGTAATGCATATAACAGCCAATAAACGCAAGATGTGGGATGTAATAAAAATCAACAAGACAATTTATGGTATTAAGATGATTTACAAGTCAAATATGCACAAATACCAAGACATATAGGTCTTTTTAGGGTTAGGAATGTATGTAAGCTATCACAAAACTCTAATTTTACCCTAAAACATAAAACAAAAGGTGAAATTTACAAATATGATTGACTAAATGGGAGAAGACTAGTGCTTACAATATTTTTGGGGGCATATGGGGTTAATTAAGGACTCCCTTAGGGTGATATATAGGGTTGTCCACTACAAACCCTAGAAGATCCTCCTAGTGCCTTACAAGACTTCAAGATGATTAAAGGGAAGATATGTCGTTAGTAATCTTCTCTTATGAACCAATGCCTTGAGAATGATAAAAAATCAATGAAAAATAGTGCACTTCGATGGGGAAACCTCCTTTTACAATATATTGAATGTACAAAATGAGATATGATGATCCTAAGACTAGGTCTCCTTGGTATATATATATATATATATATATGAGACAAAGGGTATAATTATAATGAAAGGGTACAATGAATGGTTCTATCTGACCTACTAATGTAACACTATAAATGTAATAATTCAATATCTAGGGCTTGATAATTGGTTTTATACGTAACACGGGGCTTTGTCTAGGGCTTAGCATGCCCCTCCCCTTCAAACAAGTGTTGTCCTCAACACTTGACTAACCACAAGTTTTTTTTCATAAGGAAATCATCTTCCCATGTTGTCTCTTCCACTGGTAGGTTTTTTCATTTGATGAGGTACTCAACAATTGATCGATTTATCAGCTGCTTAATCCTTGTTTTAGGAATTGTTTATGGTTCTAGTATGATTTTCCCTTCTTCATTAATCTCTCGTAAAGTAGTTTGAACTGGGATCTTGTTGTTGATTACCTTCTTTAAGCAAGAAACATAGAAAACTAGATGTACACATGAAGATGGAGCCAACTCCAATTTATAAGATATACTTCCAATCCTTTGCAAATCCGTATAGGGGCCATAATATTTGGGTGTTAATTTATTGTCCTTCTTTTGTTTTTTGAGGGACATTTGTTTATATGGTTGCAACCTCAGAAATACCCAATCCCACACTTCAAATTCCCTTTCACGGCAATGTTGATCTACTTGTTGTTTCATCCTATTTTGTGTCATAACCAAGCAGTCCTTCAATAGTTTGAGAATGTCTTGTTGATGCCCTATGTGGTCCTCCACTGCTAGAACCTTTGCAGTCCCTTTCAAGGGAGATGTGATGGGTGGAGGATGGTATTCATGAAGTTCCAGAAATGGGGACATTTTTTATGAAGTATGGAAGGATGTGTTGTACCATCATTCTGCCAAGGTAAACCAATTGAACCATTAAGTTTGTTTATCAGATGCAAAGCAACGAAGATATCATTCTAGACATTTATTCACAATTTCAGTTTGTCCTTCGGATTGAGGATGGTAAGATGAGTTGTGAGCCAAATAAGTACCCAAAAAAGAAAATAATTCAATCCAAAAATTTTCAATGAAAATTGAATCTCTATCACTTACAATAATCTTGGGGACTCCATGTATCTTTTGAATTGTTTCCATGAATGTTGCGGCTATTATACTAGATTTAAAATGATGAGAAAGAGAGAAAAAATGGTCATACTTTGTCAGTTGATCCACTACTACCATGATGACAGTCTTTCCTTTAGATTTGGGTAAACCTAAAACAAATCCAATGAAACTTATTCCCAACATTGAATTGGTATAGATAATGGTTGTAGGCAACCTAACGTCTTGATTATATCTCCCTTGTTCTATTGGCATACCACACATTCAGACACAAACTTTTGAACATCATTTTTAAGACCTTCCTAGAAAAAATCCTTCTTGATCCTATGATACATTTTCAAGAATCTCAAATGTCCTTCTATAGGAGAAGTGTGAAATTCCAAAGGGACCTTGTTTTTGAGTTGGTAATTCTTACATAAATATAGGTGATCATGATACCATAGCAAATCATTCTTCCATACAAATTTATCTAGTAAATTTGGGTCCTCTTGTAGTTGTTGAATGATTGTGTATACCTCTTGATCTTACTTTCATTATGTCCTCGCCTCTTCCACCTAATTAGATTTCGGAATAGAAATAGCACATAGTGAACCTTTTGTTTATTCTTCCTTCCTTGAAAGGGCATCTATTACAACATTTTTTTTTCATTTTTTGTAGATAATTTCAAATTCATAACCTAGCGTCTTTGTAACCCATTTTTGTTTCTCCTTTGAAGATAATCGTTGCTCAAAGAAGTACTTAAAACTATCATGATCTGTTTTTACTTTGACATGTCTTCCTATTAGGCAAGGGAATCATTTATTAACTACATGTAGTATGACCAACATTTATTTTTCATAAATAGGTTTGATTAAACTTGTTCCTTTAAGTTGGCTACTTTCAAAGGCATGAGGCCTTCCTTATTGTATTAAAACCACACCAATGCCATAGCTCGAGACATCACACTCCACAATAAATAAAAAATTGAAGTCAAGTGTGTCCAGGACAACAGTTGTACACATATCCTCCTTAAGTTTTTAAAAATATTTGGTTGTTGCTTGAGTCCAAGAAAATGTTTCCTTCTTTAATAATGTTGTTAGAGATGTGTTACACATCAAAATGTCACATCCTAATTGTCACAAGTGATGTATGCACCTTGTTAAGTGTCACATGCACTCTCGCAAGTGTCATATGCACCTTATCAAGTGTCGCATTCATTTTTCTAAGTGTCGCAACCCCTTGACACCATGAAAACATTTTCCACAATCCCTAAGTCATGTTGGAAGAAGAATCCCTATCATCTAACAATAGAAACACACCTTTTCCTTGGAAAATTCGATCAATTTTGGGAATTTTAGAAGGGTGGCACTCCCATACCCATGATGAGGGGGCGTCAATTCTCCCCTAGTCATACTAAGGGGGAATCATGGCGCTCTGTCTCTCACTAAGGGGGGGAGGGGGAGGGGGTGGGAGGGCACGATTCTGGTTAGAGGGAATCTTGGTATCTTCCTCCTTTTCCTAAGGGCTAGCTCTCTTGGGATGAGGTTTGTTGTGGTCAACTCCTATACTATGGATCTATCCTAGGATCCAAATCCAAACTTACAAAGCCATATCCTCAATCATATCCTTCATTAGCTCATGGTGGTTAAGCCTCTCAACCGTATATATTGAAGGTATTTCCAAGGTGAAGAAAAGAGGAGATTAGAGGTATCAAACCTTTGATTCTTTGGGGAAGAATTTAGATATCAAATCTTTGATCTTGGGAGAAGCATCGACATTTTGATTTCAAGATTCATGCAAAGGTTGGACGAGGAGAGCTTGGAGAATATTGTTGCATCATCAAGAATGCTTTGTAAGTGCCTTCTTTGGTTTTCCAATTAATGATAACTTGGCCTATTCCATTCAAGTTCATGTGTTCTACATTTTCTTGTCTATTTTCATTTCAAATTCATAGAAACATCTTCTTTGCCTAATCATATAGAGTAGGAGGAAGATTTCTTTTGCTAGTCTTTGCAGGACTTTAGTTGCGTTGAGTATCTTGGAGATCAAGCCTAAGGATTGGAGCAGTGAGGACAAGCATCACAACAAGGTACGCCACATTCTTCTTCTCTCTCGCTTGATTGATTGAGTTAGATATATAGGGATGCTAGAAACCATTTGTTTATTTATGTCTTTGGACCAAAGATAGGGGTCTTGGTTCAAAGGATATCTTAGCTTGTCCGTAGGGTAAGATTTCTCACAACAAAAAAATGGTGACTGCACTGGGGAAGGACTTTGACTAGCCTTTCCTCTATTTTGTCTTAGATCCTTGCTTATGATTAGATCTTTCTTGTTTGATACTTCATTTTGATCTATTTCCCCTTCCCTCTTCCTCATTGAACAGTTTACAAATCCATTGACTGAGTCTTTGCTGAGTTTGAGCTTGTGGAAGCCATTTTTTAGCTTTTTCATAAATTGGCCCTCCTTTGCAATTCACACCAAGGCGCCATTAGCTTGGATGGAGCTCCCCTTAAGCCTCCTAAGGGGAACCATTAGCTGACTGTTGCTCCCCCTAATCCTCCTATAGGGTGTCATGGCACTCTGTTCCTTTGGTAACAAGGGCACCAATCTTCCTTTTTAGGTGTTTTTGCTTGTTTTTGCCCTACTTTTCTCAGTCTGCTTTTGAGAGGATTTTAGCCCAGAGTCCCTTAGATTGTCATTGACTTTATTTGGCTTTAGAATTTGGAATTCCATCACTCGTTTCATTTCCTTCTTTGAGTTTTAAAATATCTCCTAGTTGTGGTTCCCTTGGGTTAACAAGATCCCTTGGTTCATCCTATCTTTCAGTTGTATGATATTCATTTCACAAAGCTTTCAGATTGCTTGATCGTTTAGGAGTGTTCATCAACTAGAGTTTGAAAAGGTTGTTTGGTATCAAGCCCTTCTTTTCTTCATTGAAACATATAGATTTGTAATGATTAGGACTCTCTTGTTTACCACAACCAAGCCTTGAATGTTGTTTCTTATTGCTCGTGTCTTGAATATTTTCAAAAGTGTTTGTCTTCTTTCTGTTTTGTGTCTTCGAGTCCTTGATTGAACAAGTCCTCTCACACTTTTTTTCTTCCAGTTCTCATCATTTTGAGTGCGCTTTGTTTGATTTTTTTTTTGCCTCATATTTCTTTGTGTCTAACATAGATCTTTTTCACTCCATTTGAAAGTTAAGAAGCGAAAAAGTTGGCATATCTCCTTGCATACATAATCGAACAAAGAATTTTTTTGCATTATTTAGGAAATGTGTTTTGGTATATGCTTGAAAAAGAGCTAGTTTTGCATGTGCATTTCGGTTTTTTGAAAAATTGCTTGGTAGTTTGGCATCATCTTGAGCCCAGAAATTGAAAGTTGCATTGTTTTGAGTGCTTGCTTGTGTTAAGAAGAAATGAACTATTCTCCTTCACATATATAGAAATCATTGAAAGGAACAAATTGCAACTCATTCTCTTGCATTCTATTGGAGTCAATTCTCTTTCACATCATTAGTTTCATCTTCGTGAACCTACTGAGTAAAAGCCATTAAAATCAAACATGCACTAATAAAATTAACTAGAACATTTTTTTGGTTGTTAACATACCAACAATAGCACATGATTAGGGTCTTTAGACTAGGCAAAGTGAGTAAATCGTCCAAGACTACTAAACAGACTGTAGAGCACTAAAGAGTGAAAAAATCTAACTTTCGTATCAGCATATCTGGGAACCCCCTCTCACATAGGGGCTAAACATGAGGTCGCGTGTGAAAGAGCAACAAATATTACCCCTCCAAAATTTGACCAATTGTAGCGGATAGAGTGTATACTAGGGGTTCTTCCGGAAGTGTCACTGACTAATTTTGTCTCGGTACTTCATGAACTTTGAATCCATTCGGGGTCCTCTAGAGTCTACTGGTCCACTTGTCCTCAGTCCTTTAGAATAATTTTATAATTTGATATCCTCCCCATACATTTGGTCCCGACTGTCAACTGTACCTTCCCATAGGTTGACTATAAGTTAGTAACCTTAGTGACCTTTCTTGGGTATCTACAGATGTGACTGTGGGGGTATTCCCATGGTACCTGGGATAGACATTGTATCACACTCTCATTACCCTTGGAGGGTGATCCCATGAAAGTGAGGGTTGATTGCATGGAGAAGTGTTGTTACGTGGAGGTCGGGGTAACTACTTCTCATTTCTTTGTTGGAGGTTTAATGTCCCATCTTCGGAAGATCCTTAAATCTACTGTTTCTTGGTTGATTTCATTTAGTTTTGTTAGGAGTGTGTTCCTTTGAATTTCGTAGTTGGACTTAGCATCAAATATTTCATAGTATACAAGGTATGGAACCTGGCACTCAAATGTTTCTTACGAAGGAATAATCTAAGATCAAACTTCTAATATTAGGAGCATAGCTCCTGAAAGTGGCCAACACGTCCCAGAACCGATCACAACCTTTGTAGAAAGACTTGAATATTACACGAATCATCTTTTTATTGATCCACTCGGCCTACCACTCACTGATCCACCATCCACGAGATTTATTGATGCATATTCTTCTTACAAGTTATTGCCCGGTTCAACCACTATGCAATATTTTGGCATGAACCCATCATCGTTTGGTTTCCCTGAAGGACTTGGGATTTTTTCCACAACTCCTGTAGTTGATGTTTTTGATGCTTCATCTTTACTAGAAACATAGGTGACCCAGGTAATCCCGACTCAACCACTTGCGCATACATCTCCCTTCGCACATGGGTCAGGTATTATTCTTGCTTCACTATTTCCACACATGCACACACCAAGTGCTTTACTTGGTCATTCCATCGGTTATATGGATGGACTTCAAGTCTTTCACACAACCATGATTACACAAGATACTCAGACTCCATATCAACTATCACATATGAGTACATCCTACATTGGAGGAAAATATTCAATGGGAGGCCAACCTTTAGCTGGGGTCAACCTTCAGCTGGAGGACAAATTTTTACTTGGGGGAAACCTATATGCTTGCAACATAAACAATCCCATGGGAAATTCATTCCTGCAATTCCTTCTATCCCTACTATCACTGTCCTATATCCTGAAAAACCATTTACAGGAGTTTCTAACTCTTTGTGGGGTCAACCCAATCCAGCAGAAATTCTTGTGAAAATAAATTTTCCTTATCAATCCATAAACCCCACGATTCCAACGCAATAGTACCCTCAACTACCATACATGGGGGGACCATTAGGACAATCATAGTACATAGGAGGTCCATCTGTTCAATCACAGTACATGGGTGGACAATCAGGTTAACCACCTTACATGGGTGGACAATCAGAGATATCGTCGTATATGGGTGGACCATCTAGTTTTTTCATCTCGCAGCAACCTGGATATGATCCTAATAGTGTTCCCATGCCACATGGTTATCACCAGTATCTACATGCTAACCGATATTTACCATTTTTTTCCATGTTAGATCTGCCATATCTAACACATTTAACAAACGATCCCATTCTTCATGCCCCGTTTTGGGCCGCCATCCTTGCCAAATTGCTATCTGACCTCCCAAAATTCAATGGAAAACCCAGGGAATATCCTAGCAATCATGTTATAACTTTCCATTTATGGCGTTCTTCCAACTCTTTGATGGACGATTCCATCCGTCTTAGAATTTTTTAGAGAGAACTTACAAGTGCAACGGTGAATTGGTATATTGAGATGTTGTGTAACTCCTTTGTCGACTTTTATTCTCTGGCCATGGCTTTCCTGGCACATTTTCAGTTTCCTATACAGTATGATACTGGTATAAAACTTTTCACCTCACTCTGAAAATCCTCTTCCACCCACATATCTGAACATATTCATGAGTGGAGGCGGTGGAGACGGTTGATTAAAGCTCCAATTCCATACCAATTCCTCACAGATTGGTTTACAAAGTCTCTCTTTCCACAAATTGCCCGTGATGTTTCTATGGGAAATGTTGGTGCTGAGGAACAGGCTATCAGTCATGCTTAATATTTGGACTTGGATTTCTCCTAGTCCGACACACTTTATTATCTGATCCCTAATGCTCCTCGTTCGTCAAATGATCCAACAAGACCTACTCTAGAACCAAGTTTTGTTTCAAACACCACAACTCCTTCCGCTCCTACTCAAACTTCCGAGGTGAATGTGGTCCAATCCACTTCATCTCAGAAACTAGTAGGTAAGAACAAAAACAAGGATAAATCCAAGAAATCTTCTGACCAACAGGATACTACAAAGAATGTTGATACTCAACCAAATAGGAAGGCTAAGTTTCCTTGCATGATTTGTGAGAAAGACCACTACACGAAAGACTACCCTAATCATGAGGAAGTTTCTAACTTTCTGAAGGGTACCTCTCAACCTGCAATTTTAACTAACCCTTTCCCAGTTCAGCAACAACATCTAGCTGCACAAAATCTTTCGCCTCCATAAGGGGGAAACACGGTTCATTCCCACCATGTGGATGCTTCTTCGAGCGCCTCTAAGGTATATATGTTTAAGAAGGTTAATGTAATGAATCTAGAAAATACTTATGACACTCCTCCAGATGATCAGGCTAATGGAAATATTATCGATCAACCCTCCACATCCACTCCACCTCCATCTTCCAATCCTCTTCAGATTGAGAAACCAATTTCTGACGCAGTGTTACGCCCAACCAAGAGAGAAATTTGAAAAGCGACGTTTAATCCAAGTTCTTGCGCCACAAAAAAATACAATATGGTTAAATATTTGGCGTAGGAACCTTATGCTATGTCATCCCTCGAAGTTCTACAACACTCTCCAAGTCAACGTAGAACCATGTTGTCAGCGATTGAAGCTATGGATCCAGAGGAGTCAAATTTGATAATGTTTAATATGGATTATTTTAAGGAGAGACTCTTGCACTGCCTCAAATTCCAAATTCAAATTTTGGTTGGTGGAAAGAATATCCATTGCACTATTTTGGATAAAGGATCCTCCACCTATGCCATTTATTTACCTTGTTGGAAATCCCTTGGCTCTCCTAAACATACCCTGTCTCCTACCACCCTGGAAGTGTTTGATGGACATGGTTTCCATCCTCACAAACTCTTGTAATCTTTCAATGTGACATTGAAGGATAAAACTGTTTCGATCGATATAGAAGTGGTTGACATGCCCCTAGATTACAATTTGTTATTTAGTCGTAGTTGGTTCTATGCAATGACCATCGTCGCATCTTCAGTGTTTCATATTTTACAATTTCCCCATCATGGAAAAATTATCAGTGTTGATAAACTTGACTATACAACTCCATATGTTCACAATGCTTTAGTGAATCATGTCCCTTTTCTAGGACAATCTAGTCTTGAGAGTGTAGGATTAGGTCTTCTTAAGGATTCCTTGCTCATGGGGGTTTTTCCTTTTCTCGCTCCTGCCAACGCACAGGTTTCCATGTTAAACATGATTTCGAGTTAGATGTGAAAATCCCTAGAATCACTTGATCCTTTGGTAGTATTTGGTCGTCACAAGCATAGTTCTTTTCATGTGCCAATATCGTTAAAAAATGAAACAGGCGCTTACAAGCATAATTTATTTTCTTTGTCAAGATCATTAAAAAATGAAGCAGACCCCCCTCCATTCAAATAAAGTCTCACTCTGCATCGAATACTTGAATATTATTTTCCTCTTCCTTGTGAAAATATTCTTATTAGTAACCAGACGCCTAAATGAGGAAAGAAGAAGAGTCGTCGGAGAAAATGATGCTTGGGGGTCAGGTCCCCATCCTCTGGATATCATGTTGGAGTGAAGCCACTAACTTCTATCATGAAATCTAGGGGGAAAATACCTCTATACAGACACACTTCTAGGAGGGATCCTCGCTTGGGGGTCATTCCCATCGTAACGTAGTAGCATTTGCTGGAACAAGCTTAGTCTTTGTTCTTTCTCGTGATCCTAAATACATGAGAATAGGTTACCGATATCAGTCTTTTTTCTTTCTCGTGCTCATTAATACATGAGAATAGGTTGCCAAGTATAATTTTATCACTTTTTTGGACTCGTAAAATCTATACAAAAATGGAACTCTTTGGAGTCTCCTTTAAGCTCTTTTCAGACTCTCTAAACATGAAAATATTGTCGAGTGAGATTGCTTCCTTTAAAACTCGTTAAAAGGTTTGAAAGGGCATCTTTCAAGTGGTATTTTATCTCTTTTTCGGCCTCGCGAGATTAATTACGAAAAATGAATACTCTATTCAAGCATGACTAGAATATTTCTCCCATGTATATTTGTTTTACACTTTTTTTAGGCTTCGGAGACTAAATTTACGAAAATGTCACTCATGGAGTCATCTTTAAGTTCTTTTCAGACTCTCTAAATGTGAAAAACCACCGAGTTTACCTTCTTTGGGCTCGTAAAATTATGCATTGAAGGACCTATGTGATTCCAATATCCAGGACCCATACAAGACTGAACCACTCTCTCCTCAGGTTCATTAAACATATGTCGAGGGACTCATCCAAAGGATGAGCTTATACCGAGCATCTATTATCCTCCTCTAGCTCGGTAAAAAATAAAGAGGTACTCATCTATCTGGATGGGGGGAGAATTTAAGGAAGTGGGCCAAGTTTTTTTGAATCCTTTATGGCAGTTATTGTCACACTTGAACATGGCACTTGTTTGTGTCTCATCTTACAGTTGGGTAATTTTCTTGTCTATGAATCATAGCAATTCCATGTGTCATTATACTTTTTCGTTTCAATCGAAGAGTGGTCTTATTGATGTCACATTATGTTCTTGGTACTTGTCGATTCAATGCTTCCAAGTCACTTGTCATGCATCACAATGTTCAAGGGAAGTTTCACTTCAAACAATCCATCTACAGTATTACCAATTTCCATTTCCTATGTCAGTCCATACTCATTCAATCCACCATCTTACATTAATTTCCTGTGTCATTTTCGTGTTGATGATGGGGGATACATCAAGGCCCTCCTTCAACAAGTCTTTTCATGTCGACTTCAACACATCATCAAGGAGTTAGACTTAGAAATCAGTTAGTACCTTGGGACATGCATGCCTTAATGGTCGGCCTCCTCACTTTCGACAATAGGTTTACATCATTTTCCTCTGATCAAATGATTCCATGAATGTTTGACCTTAGCTCATTTATTCACATTCACTGGAATGTACTAGGGTACCTTGGGAGTCATTTTCATCATTGGTGATTTCCCTCGCACTTGTTAATGGTATACCTCAATGACCGATAATCAAGTGGTTTCTACCATGTTCAACATCAAATCATTTATTCGCATGGATAGATTCATATCTCTAATGGTAATATCCTTAGTCAGTATTCTCATGGATCCACAGTGTATTGGTTGGTGGCCATGCTTTGAGTCATCTCGCATTTCGAGCATATGTATGTCTTCCTTGGAAATGGAACATATTCATATATTGATTCATGTTTGTTTGCAACTTCTTTCGGGTTCTCCTACTCCAGCACCCTTGCATTGAATAATTTGTAAATTGTTTTGGCCATCAATCTCTCTTTTGACCTCACACTTTAGGGGGCATCTATTACACGTCAAAATGTTGCACCCTAAGTGTTGCAAGTGTCGCAAAGTGATGTATGCACCTTGTTAAGTGTCACATGAACTGTCGCAAGTGTTGTATCCAACTTACTAAGTGTTGCAATAATTTTTCTAAGTGTCGCAACCCCTTGACACCATGAAAACATTTTCCACAATCCCTAAGTCATGTTGGAAGAATAATCCCTATCATTTGACAGCAGAAACACACCTTTTTCTTGGAAAATTTGACCAATTTTGGGAATTTTATAAGGGTGGTGCTTTCATACCCATGATGAGGGGGCACCAACACTCCACTAGACATACTAATAAGGTTTCATGGCACTTTGTCTCTCACTAAGGGGGGGCACCAGTCTAGTTAGAGGGAATCTTAGGATCTTCTTGCTTTTCCTAAGGGCCAACTCTCTTGGGATGAGGTTTGTTGTGGTCGACTCCTATACTATGGCTCTATTCTAGGATCCAAATCCAAACTTAAGGAGCCATATCCTCAACCATATCCTTCATTATCTCATGGTGGTTAAGCCTCTCAATCCTATATATTGAAGGTATTTCCAAGGTGAAGATAAGAGGAGATTAGAGGTATCAAACATTTGATTCTTTGGGGAAGAATTTGTTGGATTACTGAGAGGGGGGGTGAATCAGTAATAACGTAATTATAACCCTTTTCTTCAAATGTTATATCAATGTAGAATTATTATCCAATAATGAGTAGTAATAAATAAACAATCACACACATACACAGTACACCAGTGTTTTACATGGAAACCCAAATC
>WSFP011484036.1:0-15744 GCA_009831015.1 Picea engelmannii | reverse complement strand
AATTTAACATCAAGTTTTAATAATGGCATTTCATTCTTATGTTTATGAACATGTTTCTTTGCATTGGATTTAGAACTTGAACTTGAAGAAGAAGGAGGTGATGATGGAGGTGAAGGAGGAATATGAGGAGGATCCTCTCCTTATTCACTTTTTCCCTTTGAATATTTACCCAGATTTGGTCTCTTTCGTTCCAAGTAATCCTCATACAAAACTTTCATCATCTTCAAAATAACAAATAATTTTTTTCGAAACTCTTTCTCATCTTGAGAAAGTCCCTCTTTCGATGCCATTTTCTCGTTGTGAGAAGTTCTCTTTCTCAATCCAATAAATGGATTCTGTTCAACAATATCACCTCCACCAAGAAGTAGATTTTCCCTGGTTAACATGAAAAACTAAAATCCAAATGTCAACTAGCTCTGATACCACTTGATCCAAAAAGATATTTTACACGACTATGGTTGAGTTATTATGAATGTATTGATTAACCAATTAGTAATATTAAAGAAAGAGGAAGAATATATGAGAAGTTATCACATCCATATAAACATGTATCACATCCATATAAACATGTACAAAACTGAAATGAAGCATAAAACAACAACAAACCATAACACCAATGTGATAACGGAGTTCGACAATCTCGCCTACACCTTCGGGCCTTTGTCTCAGTGGGTGAGGCTTTATTATTTATGTTCAAAGCTCAATAAGTACATCACAATAGTACCAAAATGTTAAAAAACGAATCTAGTGTTGTTCTCCAAGATCTTAAAAACCCAAGAAAAGAAACGACACTCAAATCGGATGATCGGAGCTCCCGGAAATGGCCTGCAAAGTTGAGCTCCTCAACAGCTTCCCTGCATAAAAATGGATTTGGATTGGAAAATATTCAACATAAACCTACTATGAATCTCCTCCCATGGCATCAAGAAGGCCTAGTTTATATAGATATGGATTTGGTAACAATATCCCAACTTCCTCCCAAGATCTAGCCTTAAAAAGATCCCAATATTGGCTAAAAATATTCAATAACATGCATAAAATCATTTAAAAATCTTAAACCATAGTTTAAAAACCCCAAAATTCAAATGAATAGGGACAAAGACCCCTGGAATGGACACGCGCCCCCTTAATAGGGTCACATGGCTATGATGTGGCCAAGCGCCAACCCCTAAGGGCTGTGCACTGGCCCTTATCCATGCTAGCTCCTGGATTTACTGCAAGTTCATAGGACCAGGGGCCGATCCCCATGCCAACAACCAAACACATAGCACTAGGTTATATGGCATGTTCTAACAGATCCACCCGAGATCAGGGCTAGGCTCTTATCCATCCGCACTATCATCATGGGTTGGTCGCATGTTAGTTTTCGTGCCGGGTAACAAAACCGTGGGCTGGGGCTAGACCCTAGCCCTTTCCGCCTACGTACTAATACTTGGTGCAATTTATATATTAAATAAGTGGTATGGTTAACAAGCACCATCTGTGGGAGGCCCGACCAACCCAAATTTTCCAATAATTATCCTAGCCATAGGTCATGTGTTCGATCCTCATGGAGACCAAAACAATTTTTCCAACGAACCAACCACTAGGTGCCACATGGATGCCCATGTCTAGGCCACGTGTCACCACCCTATTCGTTGATTTTCAATGCCACATGTTAGTCTCTGATTGGACCATCTGTCAGCATTTTACCATGCCACCTGTCTTCCCTATCATTATCATACCCTGCCACATGTCACCATATGGATGAACCATGTATCGCTGTATGGACGTGCCATGTGTCACCCTTGTAGTGGTGACACGTGTCACATTCTGTTTGGTCCACCTATACCTGCCACATCAATAGTTCATTGTGCCCCTACCACATCAGTTGTATGACCTTCTTCCACGTGTCACGCTATCATGTCATCATGATGACATCAGCATTGACTTTTTTCCTATTGCCTGTTTGACTTTTTACTTGTTTGGAAAAATGAACATGACACGATATTTGGAGGATACGATGTTCGTTTCATCCCATTCAAGTTTTTTTGGGTTTGTATCGATGAGGCCTACACACACGTCCATTTTGAATATATTTTGAAAACTTTTATTTTTAGGCCTTTCTGAGCCCCATCAAGCTCCTGGATCTGATTATGGATCATGGAGTCACTCACAATAATTGTTTTTATACAATCATAAATACCATTAAATAAAATGTTTCAAAACATTCACCCAAACTATTCAATATCAAGTAGAATTCCATAATTGAATTTTCCATTATTGTGTTGTTAATAAATCCTACTATAATTTTGATAGAAAAATATTTCAACACAAAAGAGCTATTATTCAATACATTTACATTCATATGCTATAGATTTATATAATTGGAATTACAGATCAATACTTGCATTTTTTTCATTAATTATTTTTTGTTTAAGTGGAAATGTTATAAAAAGTACTACTAAATTTATCAAACGTAATTGTATATAAAAAATAAGAAGATCTTATTAACCATAGAAAACACTATTGCACGTAGAAAATATTAGTAGAAAGTACTACTTACATTATTTAACATAGCTTTACATTTTCTACAATGAATCTCACATCATTGAATCCATTTAGGTGTAGCAAGCATGGCCACAAACAATCTAACAAGTATGTGCCACTCATGTCCCCGCAATTATAACCTTTTTGTAACTACATAGTTCCCTTCATCAAAACATAGTTCCCTTCATCAATACAAATATGATTTTCCTTCAAATAATCTGCAATAACTATGTTTCTATCATCATTCATTTCCTTAAAGATCTCCCAAAGTTTTTATAAAGGTCTGATATATACATGTTGATTCCTATCACCAACATGACCCTTTTTACATATCATACCACAATCATCTTGTGTTAAAATGACTTTAAATTGGTCCCTTATCTATCATGTCCTCTCAAATAACAATGGAAAAACTCATTCACATTTTTATGTTGCACAAACGTCCATAGCCCAACCTCAAAAATACTAAAGCAATGTTCAAAGAATTCTCTAACCCCTAGGCATATGAAATAAATATATGTACTTGTGTGAATGTCTAGATTTGTTTGCAATAAATTGTTTTGTAATCATATTTCATGAATTGCATGTAGAAATACACCATTCAAATAAAAAAATATTTGTGGTTTATTATCTCTTCTAACTGTAAGAAAAGAAATGAAACAAACTGATTAATATATTTATTTATTTTTCCAATTTTTCCATGACTTGCGGGACTAGCATGTGGTCTACGAAACTGCGACCCAGGGTTCTCTAAACTGTCAAAATCACCTGGGGATCACACCTAGCATGGGACACAATAACCCTTAGTATGGTTGGATTTTAGGTGTATCATCTTGGATAGCTTAGTTTCGAACCTAAGTCACCTTACAGAACGAGGCCCATCACAACCAATCACGCTAGTGGGATTTGAAAAAACAAATTGTTTAATATTACTGCTTGTTCATTACAAAATTATTAAGTAAATTTAATACAAATATGGTATGTAGTTTTCAAAAAATATAATCATCACTTACATACCATTCATGTTTTTTCGTCAATGACCAATTTCTAAAAAAAATATAAGTATCGTCATCCTTCTTATATCCAAAACGTGGAAATAAAGTTAGATAAATATAGTGATATTGAAACGCTAGATATATTATTTAGTGATAGTAAAAATTATTTAACTAGCCAACAAATTACTCACAACTAAGTGTCACTTATTGTTATGACCCAAAGGGGAAATATATAGGGTTAAATGTATATGATATGATCCCATGAGGGGGAAGATACGGGGTCAAATGTACATGTAATGTGTAAATACATATGTAATAGGTTCGGCCTAATAGTAAAGGGACCTCATGTGCAGGTGTGAATATGTATATATAGAGATCATGTATTCATTATTGTAGACATATGAATTGGGAAGTATGAATGTATTTGGTATGTTGAGGAGGTTCTCCTATTCGTTAAGGAGTTATTGTATAACTTTATAATGTCCCTTTCTGAGTCAGGACTTGAGAGAGGAGGGATTAATAGTATAAACATCCCCTTTAGACTATAGTCAGGAAGAAATAGGGGAAAATGTTCATTTGATGTCATTTCACTACGAAAATGTTATAATTTGAAAGTGGCATTAAGTGACTAAGTGGGAAAAGGTAATTAAGTGCTTAAGTGAATGTTAAATTAGAAAACTTAGCAAAAGTGCTTAAGTGAAAAGTCAATGAAGAATTAGGGTTTCAGTGGATATAAGGAGAGGAAAAGTGAACTAATAGGTAATTATTGATGATTTGAGAATTGAAAGCAGAGATCTGAGGAGAAACCCAAATTCAGGCAAATTTGAGGATACTTTTGGATTCCAGGAAAAAGACACCAAGGGATTGCGTTCATTGTTGAGAGATACACCCTAGCCAGTCGAGGAGACCACACGATTTTTCCATTTCTTTCATTATAGATCTATAGTCATATTGAGCATGGAGATTAGATATCCAACTCTAGCAGTCAAATTCCAGTGTGGGTTCTAGAGGAGACATCAAAGATACAGTGGGTTTCTCTTCCTGAGGAAGCCTAGTGAACCTAAACCTTCAGAACCCATTTGATATCAGGGGAAGGCACTTCGTTTGAGCTATCCAACACATTTTTTCAATCCTTATAAACATCATGGAATCACATTCAGTCAGTGGATTTATAGCGTGTTTGACAAACAAAGTATAGATCGAAGATTCTCATATCTACTCATCTAGAGGACTAGAAAGCCAGATTCCTTCCGACCCATTTGAGAGGGAGGCAGGGTCCTCCATTTGATACATGTTCCATCAGATTTAGACAATGGAGTTTACTTGGGAGACTCTTTCAGTGTTAGCCAACGTGAGGGCATTCCCAAAAGTTGGAAATATTACTTTCGGTAGTGACAAAGAGATCAAGAAGCCTAGTAACAACAAATCCATCCAAGGTGAGTCTTCTATGGAAACCTCATTGTGATAGATCTCTTCAGATTCAGAGGAGTCTTTCTTGTGCATGCATCAGATTCATCTTCTGGCAATAGATCCAGTGCTGCATGCAACAATAAACCCACACATGTCACATATCAATATTGAATGCCAATGATATAGCGATGCATGTTAGTTCTAGGTATTGTTCCATGCTTTTACTAGTATTCCAATACATATCTAGTCATTTGAATGTCTAATTGAATATTGGTTTGGTTATTTTTACATGTATGCAGTCCATGTGTGAATTTTTGTACATGCATGTCATTATTTTAATTGCCTGACTATTCAATATATCTTAAACAAATTGTTCCACTTGAAACCACATGAAAAATCACCACACATGTTAAATTCAAGTTATCAAACAAAATCAGAAACATAAATAACTGATTCAACCTCCCAAAGAGTATCATTTATGTGATAGATAGGATCAATAGAGATTTAATATCCATATCTGTGAATTTTGGATATTACAAGTGGTATCAGATCTTTAGTCCTGTGAGCTTGTGACTAAAGTTTCCATGAGTTCAATAAAAAACACAGGGGGGCATGAGCATATAGGTGATGAATTCGTCACTTTCAATAGGCAAAAAAAGAGGAGAGGACCAAGATCATATTATCCCCCCTTTTATCATAGTTTAGAGGAAGAGCGTGAGGCAAAGAGGAGGATGGGAGACAAAGATGGAAGGCCCAAAGGTCATGGAAAAGAACCTATGGACCCAAAAGTGGCCTTCATGCGGGTTCCTAACAATTTGATGATCATTTAGTAGGACATGACTCAGTATTTGGAACATATGGGAGATAGATTGGCTACAGGGAACATTTCAGGAGAAAATGTCCTCCATGCAGCACAGGGGAAGTTAGGGGCATGTAGTAGACTCCATTCACCTACTAGCACCTACACACCATCGAGTAGGATTCCCATGCCACTATTTCCTATATTTCAAAGGGTACTTATAATAGCAAAACAACAACCATTAACACAGAGATTAGCCACAAAAGCAGAGGATATTGTTGATTACAAGAGAGAGTATGCAACCCTAGGGCCAGAGTTCCATAATGACATGACTTTAGTAGAGTATTGCATACTTAGACTCAGGAACCGTCCTAGAGATCCTCAGAGGGGAGGACATGAGTAACAATAGGGACACAACATGGATTTCATTAGGAAAGTATGGAAACTCACTATACCCTATTTCAATGGATCATCCAGATGTATTTCCAGAGCGTGGGTACAAAAACTCAACATGTACTAAAAGCTCAACTAGATGACAGAAAATGAAGCTATCAGTTTCTCTACTTTTCATTTGGAGGGAAAGTCCCACAAGTGGTGGCACCGTGGATTGGTGATATTGGGTCACAATCACATATCCTCATATAGGGAGTTCAAAAATATACTTATGGACATGTTTGACAGGAGGGATCCAAAGATCCACTTCAGGGACTTAGCCTAGTTGAGACAAACTGGTACAATTGATTCATTTATCACAAATTTTTAGAGAACATCCATGACAGTGATAGACATTTTAGAGCCTATATTGAACATGATTTTCACAGAGGGTCTCACAGACCTCACACACTACAATATTCCATCCTACGCACTACAGATCTAGCAGACTCAGTGATGAAAACCAAAATTGTTTCCAAACCATTTGTGCCATGGATGAACCAAGATAGGAAACCATTCCAGAGAGAGTGGAATGGTAAGGATAAGTTGGATGATGATACGAGGCACGAGCTTATGAGGACGAAGCTATGATTCAACTTCAGAGATCCATGGGTCCCTGGTCATAGGTGCATGGGAAAGGGAAAAATACACTACATTGAGGTTGCACCAGACAGTGATGAGAAGGAACATGGCGGTTAGACACAGGATAATGATTCGACTAGCTCGAAGGAGGAGAAATTGCATGAGGAGGAGGAGCCTCCAAGGAGACCACCGACACCAGTAGGTGCACAACCATCGATAGAGACACAACTTCCCAAGAAGGCTAAGAGACGAGCACCAGTGAAGGGAGGAGTCATAGTGACCCTTTCAAGAGTCCCTTGGTATGAGACACTCAGAATTAGAGGTACTATTCAAGGGCAACGTGCCATTTCCTTGATAGATGGTCGGGAAACCCATAATTTCATTGACATTGCACTGGTAGCTAGGAGAGCATTGCAAATCGAAGAGTTTTAGGGTTTTAATGTTGCATTAGCTAATGGTCACATGGTAGAGTGTTTGGATCAAGTTCTAGACTTAGAGCTACATCTAGGAAACTAGATAGTGGAGGATACATTCTATGTGGTTGACCTTTCTAACATAGATGTTGTGTTGGGAGTCCAATGGTTAATCACCTTGGGAAATATTTCTACTAATTACCAAACACTTGAGATGGGATTTAGAGATACTGAAGGGAAGAATATTTTATTGAGGGGTATGTCGACAATGGCACACAGGGCAGTGTTAGCAAAGAGGATGGAGAGGATCTTTAGACATGGGGGAGTATAATATGAAATAAAGTGTGTGATCACCATGTAGAGGGGTTAATACAGTCACTAGTAGTATCAGAAAGAGATCATGGATTTGTTGAGTCAACATGAGAAATTTTTTGGTTCGATGCCACCAGGGAGACCCCCAGACAGAGGGTTTGAGCACACCATTGAGATGGAGATCTCAACAAATTGGAAATCACACTTGTTAGTAGAGTATTCCAAGAATAAGTTTGCATGTGGGTTATTGGAAGAACATGTACATGACGACATGTATAGAGTCATATATGAGGCCATCTTCTATAAATACCAAGTCTACCTTATGCCTGAATGTAGTCTCAAAAATAATATCTCGACGACAATACACAAATCACCTTTAGCAGGCCATCAAGGCTTCTTCAAGACATACATCCAGGTCAAGGAGAGATTATCTTTGAAGGGTATCAAGAAGGATGTGATGAGGCATATCAACAAGTGTGTGACTTGTTAGCAGAATAAGTCAGAGTAGACACTCCCAATAGGGTTGCTTCATCCACTCCCTATTATGGAGCAGAAATGGGAAAGTATATCCATGGAATTCAGTATAGGACTACCTAAGGCTAATGGTAAGGATTGCATATTTTTAGTGTTCAACAGATTGACCAAATTTGTGAACTTTTTCACAATTTCTACAGACTATAATGCAGTGTAGGTGGTAGAGTTGTTCTTCAGAGAGATATTCATACTTCACGGGTTTCCACAGAGTATAGTCAGTGACTGAGACAATCGGTTCATCAACACATTTTGGTAGGAGTTATTCAGATTGGTTGGTACAAGGTTGATATCTAGCACCATTTACCACCCACATGATGATGGGAAGACTAAGATAGTCAACAAGTGGATAGAGATGTACTTGAGGAACTATGTGAGAAGACAACAAAAAGAGTGGGTAAGGTGGTTACATCTTGGAGAGCACTGTTACAACACTACCTTCCACATGTCCATTGGTATGACCCTATTCAGAGCATTATATGGATATGATTCTCCCACTTTGATTGATTTAGTTTTTGGAGACAACAGGGCTCCCAAGGCCAAACACTAGATATCTGAGAGTTAGGATATCTCAAGGTATTAAAGGATAATCTACAGGTGGCGCATAATCGACAAAAGTTGAATGTAGAAAGACATAGTATATAGTGTATCTTTGAGGAGATCCGGATTCACAATGTGTTCCATGTTTCTTTCCTCAAGAAAGAGGTGGGACAATTCATTATAAATTATGAGGAGCTACCACCTTTGGATGAGGAGGGATAGTTAGAGTTAGTTCTGGAGGAGATATTAGAGTTAATAGAGAGAAAAATGAGGATTTGGGTCATCACAGAGTGTTTGGTTAGATGGAGGGGACTTCCAGTAGAGGATGGTACTTGGGAGAGTGATCATATTTTGCAGGACCTTGGATTGATGTTTCTTGAGGAAAAGGAATCTTGGGAAGGGAGGACTGTAATGTCCCTTTCCAAGTGAGGACTCTAGAGAGGAGGGATTAGTAGTATAAACATCCCATTTAGACTATATCCAAGAATAAATAGGGGAAGATGTTCATTTGATGTCATTTCACTAGGGAAATGTTATAATTTGAAAGTGACATTAAGTGACTAAGTGGGAAAAGGTAATTAAGCACTTAAGTGAATGTTAAATTAGAAAACTTAGAAAAAGTGCTTAAGTGAAAATTCAATGAAGAATTAGGGTTTCAGTGGATATAAGGAGAGGAAAAGTGACCTAATAGGTAATTATTGATGATTTGAGAATTGAAAGCAGAGATCTGAGGAGAAACCCAAATTCAAGCGAATTTGAGGATACTTTTGGATTCCAGGAGAAAGACACCAAGGGATTGGGCTCATTGTTGAGAGATACACCCTAGCCAGTCGAGGAGACCACACAAGTTTTCCATTTCTTTCATTATAGATATATAGTCAGATTGAGTGTGGAGATTAGAGATCCAACTCTAGCAGTCAAATTCCAATGTGGGTTCTAGAGGAGACATCAAAGATATAGTGGGTTTCTCTTCTTGAGGAGGCCTAGTGAACCTAAACCCTTAGAACCCATTTGATATCAAGGGAAGGTGCTTCATTTGAGCTATCAAACACATTTTTATGATCCTTCTAAACATCATGGATATAAAATCCAAAGGGATAGCTATCTAAATTCCTTCCAACCCATTGGAGAGGGAGGCAAGGAATCCCATTCGAGACTGGTTCCATCAGATTCATATGGTGGAATCTACTTGGGTGACTCTTTCAATGTTAGCTAGCATGAGGGCATTCTCAGAAGTTGGACATATTACTTATGGTAGTGACAGACAGATCTAGGAGCCTAGCAGCAACAGATCCATCCAGACAAGTATTATAGGGAAGAAGGGGTCTTCATTGGGAAATATCTCATCATATTTGGAGGATTCTTGCTCGTGCATGCATCAGAATCATCTTCTAGCAGTAGATCCAATGTTGCATGCAACAATAAACCCGCGCATGTCACAGATCAGGCTTCCATGCCAATGATCTAGCAACGCATGTTAGTTCTAGGTATTGTTCTGTGCTTTTATAGTATTCCAATATAGATCTACTTGTTTGAAGTTCTAATTGAATATTGGTTTTCTTATTTTTACATGCATGAAGTCCATGTGTGAAGTTTTGTACATGCATATCATTATTGTAATTTCTAGACTATTCAATATATCTTAAACAAGTTGTTACACATAAAACCACATGCAAAATCACTACGCATGTTAAATTCAAGTTATCAAACATAGTCAGAAACCTAAATAACCCATTCAACCACCCAAAGAGTATCATATCTACAACAATCAGGGTTAGTAAAGAGTTAATATCTAGATCTGAGGATTTGGGATATTAAAAATTATCTATGTTGGAGTTGTGCTCCATGCTCACATTTTGTACATGGTGTGTACTTCTATTCTATTATGATATTTTAATCATTTGGAACATTACATTTGGTATCAGAGCACCGATCCTAGAGTTTTTCTTCCTCAAGAAAGTTATCTTGGAATTTTCTCTATAATGTTTTTTTGGGGACACTTCAGAAAGAGAAATTTATAGGATGTTTAGAGGACATATGAGGGTATCGGTGGTACAAATTTCAAATTCTAGGTCGTTATAATTTCCCAAATACACCTTGTGGAAGATAGGTTTTTTGACTAGTCCTATAACTAGTATCAAACAAGTGTTCCAAGTAAAACAATCATATCTTCTTCATAGAGGATCCAAATTATGTGAGACTGGTTGATTTGGAAAGAGGGAAGTACATATTATTTTGGGTGAAAATTTTAGAATCATTTATCCAATATTGGATGTGTTTAATTATGCACAAGTTCTCTCTCCAGAATAGGAAACAATTCAACAAGGTTTGGGAAAGTTACCATAAATTTCAATTGGCACACCCAATTTTTGTGATACCTATGGCATTGTAGAGAAGAAATTTCATAGTACTACAAGTCTTAATTTAAGACTCATAGGGGCCTAAATTTCATAAATACATTAGAAGGAAGGTTGGCCATAATGACATACTCCAAATCAGGGTTTTCAAAGGTATCTTCACTTAAAACTATCACAATGTTTGATCAAGATGTTTGATTGAGGTGATTCAAAAGAAAATAGAAAGATAAAAAACATAAGATTACTTGGAAAAATTTATTATAACTATTTATATCATTATCCTTAATATAGTGAGGTTATGAGTTGAGGGTTGGGATTATACCTCACTTAAGAATCAATGGCAATACCTAAATTTACAGGAGATGAAGATGAAGATGAAATTGATCCCGGGGAATGGTCAAGGATGATAAAGAAAAATAATTTGAGTCCTTTGAATATAGGATTGTACTTGAGGGGTGAAGATTTTAAGTGGTGATATCCTTGATAAAGGCATTAAACTCTCCCCCACATGGGAAAATTTTGAAAAAATACTCTCAAATAAATGGATCAAGGATAAAAATGGAGGAGATGCATAACATTCAAGTGGAATTAAAGGAATAAAAATTAAAAGTATCCAAATTAAAAAAGGAGAATGAACAACTAAGAAAATGTATTATTAATAAAGATGATGAGTTTGACAAGATGCAATCCCTTAATGAATCACTCATTAAGGAGATTAAGAACACAAAGAAAGAAAATATTAGCAATGGAAAGTTGGAAAAAAATCAGTCAAGGGAATATTTGAAAAAGAAACATGAAGATATGTAGATTACAAAACCATAGTAAGAAATTATTAGATGAGGTTAAAATATTGAAATAAGAAAAGAAAATTTATCAAAATCAATAAGAAACAAGGATCTTGGATGAATAATCTACCAAAATACTTGAAGAGGAAATTTGCAAGAAGGCTGAGGAATCCCTAAATTTTGATGAGGTAAAATCAGAAATTCAATCCAGAATTGAAGAAGGATGTTAGAATTCGATAAATGGGGTGAAATTGCATCTATAATAGGAGAAATAAGTAAATATTTAAGAAGGTCACTAGAATATAATTGAAGAAGTTGAACTTCATCTAGAGGATGTACATGTCAAATATGATGGTACTATCTCCAAGGATAGAGTAATCAAAGACAAACAAAGAGGATAGAGGATTGCATTGTCTATGAAAATAAGATAGATGAAATGGATGTGCATAATGAACACAAACTATTAAATGTGAAACCATATATATACCCTCATTATCAAGAAATATTTCAAGGAAGACAAGAATATCAATATCAACTTTATCAAGGAAGAATATGGAATAATCATCAATATTCATGGAATATGACATCACAAAACCATTATTCAACAAGATATTATCATATACCAACATATGCTACAAGTGAGAGAAGCTTCAATAACAATACATGGAATCAAGGGAAATAAAATTATGAAACAACTAGCCACCAAGGATTACGACCAAAATAATTGATTTTGGATGAACGGATCATCATAAATGGAAAGAAGAAAGAAGGAACATAAGAACATCATACTACTTGGTTTCATCACATGTGAAGCCTTTAATTGCAAAGCTTTGAGGACATAGTTTTTGAAGGAGGGTACTATGTTATGACCCAAAGGGGAATTATATAGGGTTAAATGTATATGATATTATCCCCACAATAGGAATATATGGGGCCAAATGTACATCTAATACGTAAATATATATGTAATAGGGTTGACCTAATAGTAAAGGGGCCTCATGTGTAGGTGTGAATAGGTATATATAGAGATCATGTATTCATTATTATAGACATGTGAATTGGGAAGTATGAATGTATTTGGTATGTGGAGGAGGTTCTCCTATTCTTTAAGGTGTTATTGTATAACTTATATATATTGGAGTTTTTCTCCATGCTCACATTATGTACATGGTGTGTAATTATGTTCTGTTATGATATTTTAATCAGTTGGAACCTAGGACGCCTTACAAAATGAGGCTCATCGAAACCAATCGCACTAGTGGGATTTGACAAAACAACTTGATTAATATTACTATTTTTTCATTACAAAATTATTAAGTAAATTTAATACAAATATGGTATGTAGTTTTCAAAAAATATAATCATCATTTACATACCATTCATATTTTTCTATCAATGACCAATTTCTAAAAAAATATAAGTATCATGATCCTTCTTATATCCAAAATATGGAAATAAAGTTAGATACATATAGTGATATTGAAACGATAGATATATTATTTAGTGATAGCAAAAATTATTTAATTAGCCATCAAATTACTCACAACTAATTGTAACTTTCACAAAATTGGTGATCTAGGAAAGTCAAGGTTAGATGACCAAATTCAAATTGTACTGGAGGAAATCATACATTCCAAAGATATTTCTATAGGGATCCTTCAAAGAGTGACTAGTTCCATAATGAGGGAACATTTAGTAGTGCCTTCAAAATACCATAATATAATTAACTCATTATGGCTCATGATAAAAAGTGATATGAAGACTTTGTCCCAATGTTCAATAGTATACAAAGTCACTATAGAAAGCATTTTTTTTACCAGGGTGATATTAATATCCACTTATCATGAAGTGTGGATAGCTTACATTCGAGACAAAGACAAGGAGTAATCCTAAAATTTATTCTGGATTGTAATTTTGTTTTTTGTAAAATAGGAAAAACACAAAATGGGGAAAACCAAGAGTTGTAACTATCCTTGGGGAATTCAAGAAATCACAAGAATTAGTTATGAAATCACAAGAAATAGTTATGAAATCAACTATATATGACAAAGAGAACCCAATTTGAAAGGGATCTTACATTTTGTAATTTTTGGAACTAATTATGAAATATGAAAAGCAAGAATTCGTCACAACCATTTCGGAGGAGAAGGAAGCCTAGTGTTTATGATGCTTTTGTTGTGAATTGTTTCCAACGTATTCATGATCATTATGAATGTTGTAACGTTACCCTACTCATTTCATAGATGACTCTTGTGTGAATGTTGTATCTTTGTAGTGTATTTATTTTCCAATATCATTGTTCTGAGATGGTGAACATATAGTTTTGAATGAGCTATTGTTGGAAACTATTCTATGCATATACTTTTTCATATATTACTACTACTTGTATCTCTTTGGCAACAAACTATTTAAAAGTGTGTGCAAGACTTAGTGATTTTTACTATCTATTCATTCTTTATATAGTTAACTCCTAGATAAGATATGTTAGATTAGACTTAATTTTTTCATTTAGTTTAGTTCATGTTTTCATCCTTTGCATTTCTGCATACCAAAACCACTCATACCCACTCATCCTAGTAATGGAATCCAAGACAAAATTCGATTGGGACTTGATCCAGGTGGATATCGGTGGCCACCCACCTTTTCTAGCTGGCTCAAAACAACTTTCTAGGAATTTTGATAATTTACTATTTTTAGTAGTTTTTGGGTCCTGAACTTCCGGAGCCGTTTTGAGGCTCTAAACAACATTTTTTGGGGTATGTATAGGGACCGGCCCGAATTCGGGCCTATCCCTGTACATGGATAGGGTTGAATATGGCCTTGTCCATGTATAGAGACAGGCCTGAATTCGAGCCTATCCTTGTCCATTTACAGGGATAGGCCCGAATTTCTCTGAGTTGCATGATATTCACATGATTAAAATTGAGAAACACCCTCAAGGGCCCTAATGAAATTCAAAATAAGATTTAGAGGGTGCAGTTCCCAACAATTGATCAAAAGATACAAAATAGTTATAGCTTAGTATGTGTTTAGGAAGTTTCTCTCCCTCCCCTATAACACCAATTTATGGATCCTTCATATAAATATAGTTGCATGAAATTAATGCCTACTTAGTCAACTTGGGGATTATGGTTTACCAAATTGTGTTTTTATGAAATGAAAAGTTGCCATAGCACCACATAAGAATGAGTACAAAAACATAGAGAATTGTGTATTTTCTATGAAATGAATAGTTTTCATAGCACCTCTCTCTCTCTTATTAGTTGAGGTTCCTCTCTCATAGATGTAGAAGTTTCAGTCCTAAATATTGTCATTTCATATTTCACAAATTTGCACAAGCAGATTCACCTAATAATTGTAGGAAAACCAACCCGAGTCATGGTTGGAAAGATGGAGCACCTCTTTTCAGACTGTTCTTTTTCAGTCTCGGGGTGTCCCGTAGAGGGTGTATGTTGCCAACAAAACGGCCTTTTCCATGTACAGAGATGGGCCTGAATTTGGGCCTCTCCCTATACATGAACAGGTTCGTATTCGACCTTGTCAACCTCTTCCTAAGGTTGAGTTCAAATACGGGCCTGTACATGTACAAATAGTCCCCGTTCAATTGAATAATTATACATTCAATTTGGAAATCCGAAGGTTAGTTATGAATTATAATGGACTCTTTGATGCAGAAAATTTGTATTTTAGATTGTATTTGTGCATTTAAATTTGAATTCCGTACTTTAGTTTTGCTTAAAATTCATTCTTTATTTGCAAATTTGAATGTAAATTGCTTCACACATCACATAAATTCAAATATAAAAACTCTGATTAGTGTGGGTTTTTTGTTTTTTGTTTTATTTTGTTTTTAGTTAAGTACCAAGTTGAGATAATGTGCGATTTTTTTCTTTCCTGGATGGTCCATGAGACCTAGGAGTAGTTAAGAAGAGAATGATCACATTATTAATCTTCCTTTGGTTTTTTGGTTTATTTTGTTGGTTAAGTACCAAGTTGAGATAATGTGTGATTGTTTTCTCTCCCGGGATGGTCCATGAGACCTAGGACTAGTTAAGAAGA
>ML881507.1:3107-15744 GCA_009831015.1 Picea engelmannii | reverse complement strand
TCTAGATAAAAGATGATATTCTTTCAATTAAGCTTCAGATCTAATCTTAACACATGCATGCAACAGATTTAGGATTGAATTTATATTTAATGAATCAAATACTTCCTTGCATGCAAGCTAGTAACCAAAGGAAAAGAAATTTTAAAGAAATTTTTTGAGTAAGAGAGAAAGATACAACTCCTTGGGAAAGAGGACTTGGGCAATGGAGTATTAGAAATAGTGAAGAGGAACTATGTTGCTTCTTAGATCTTGGAGCTTGCAGAAAGTGTAACCAAACCCATCCACATCTCCAAGCAAAATGAGATGTTTTAATCGAAGAATACATGCATCAACTTGTTAAATATTTGGAAACACCTACAAGAGATCTTATGCAAAACATATTAGTCAACCGAAACCTTTATGAAATGAAATAGATTCTCAAGCAAATGAATCACAGAATTTGCACATGCAACCAAGTTGACAAATTCAACCCTATGAAATAACAATATTCTTCTTAAGCCAAATTTAACAAAGCAACATGCAAATAACTCAAATAATATCACCTCATGAATGTAGCACCATCAACAATTGACATTCACACATTGGAACACTCCTTCATAGACCTCCAAAGCCTTTTATTCAATCTCAATAGCAAAAGTATGATACAATACAATGATAGTGTGTCTTCCCAAAACTCCAACTAACTAACAAGAGGTAGGTCGCCTCTATTAAATAGCCAAGTGAATGGTTAGGATTTCCTAAATGAGAAGGCGAGTCATCCTTGAGTGAATGGCAAGTTGTAAAAGAAAAAAGATGGGAAAGGTTTAGGTGGATGGTGAGTGGTAAAAGCAAAAAGGATGAGTTAAGTCGAGTGGTGAAAGAAAACGATGGATGTTTCTTATTCCAAAAAAGTGTGTGAGTCGGTTCATGCGACTTGCCTTAAGTGGAAATGGAAACAAATAGAAAAGCGCTTTAGTGGAAATGGAAACGACGGCTAGACTCAAGTCGACGCAAGGATAAGTGATTTCTCATTTAGGAAAGATCCAACAACTCTCTTTAAGACTTAAGACAAAAGGAATATGTGGGAGACATGTTTCCTTATTTTAAGGAATCCTGATTTTTCCTTTTAATTGTCTTTTATTTGGATAATTTTGAGAGAAATTAATTTTTTAATGATTAATAACCATTATTTTTCTCTCGAAATGTGGTCTATGGATAAAGTGGGTATTCCGAAACAAAAAATGAATACCCCTAAGGCATATGATGCCTCCTAGTAACAATTTTTTAAAATTATTTATCAATTACAATTAAAATATCCTGTTTTGCGGGAAATTTTATATTATCCAGAAACATTAAAAAAACCTAAGGGGGACTTAGCGTATTTCCATTTGACTCAAAATTGAGGACTAGTATGGTAATATACATTAGACACTAGGCTCAGACATCACCTTAAGGCCCAGACACTAATACAAATACTCCAGCTTTGGAGAAATGAGTGAAAAAATCCAACAGTCATAAGCTGTTGTAAACAACTTAGAATTGCTAGATAAAAAAAACACCCCAGAATAAATGCATTAGAGAGTGGGTCTTAAGTGGCCAAGACCTTTTACAAAGTTCATCATACTAGCTCATCTATTACGAAAATTTAAAGAATGTACAAGGGACTACGGGGCTTGGTTGGACTTCTGAACTCCGAATTTGAACAATAGCTTGTTCATCTTTGGCGGCTCAACTACAAGTCCATCCACATGCAACTTTGGGTGGTAGCACACCGCATGCCCAAATATTTATCCCATGCCACCTCATACACTTGCATGACTTGGAGTAGACCCCACCTAGGAAACACCCCAAATTTAAGAGGGATTAGCCCAATAGGACACCCTGAGACCCTCTCCAAACCTAACTTGTCAAATTGCATAACGTCTTTGAGCATTTGATTGGGCTTAAGGGGGGTTTGATGCACATGTTTGGGTAATTTAATTATTGGATGTGACTTACTTGTTATGATACTTGTGACTCATGGACCCCTGGAGGGCATACTTGTTGTCTTTACAGAACTTTGCCCGGTGGATAGGTATTCATGAGGAGATGATCAGTTCGGACCTTCATGAGGGCTTGAAGCCCAAGGATGGATGTAGAGACCCCAAGCTTATGGCAAGACAGTGACTACCAGTTTGCACAGTGAAGGAAGAGGACGTTTCCTTTGGAGGCACCCTGGCAAGCCTAGATAATGAGGGGCCACCCTTTGCCACCTGGATGTTGGCTTTGGAGACCTTTGATATCACCCTAGTAGCCCCATGACGTCACCCAGGGCTAGGGTTTGACATTGAGAGATGTTGGGCTGCAGTTTTGGCATGTGTGGCATGGAGGAGGGCCTTTGGAGGCCCAACGTTTTGCTAGATGACCTCAACGTCTCATGGAGGAGGCCTAACGTCACCCTAGGAAGGATGACATCACCCTCTTTAGGGTTTTAATTTTGAAAAATTGATTTAATTTTGAATTTTAAGAGCAAATTGGCATGTAGGCTCTATTTTATGAAAAGACACAACTTTTGGATTAATTAGCTAGGATTTCCCATATAAATATGGCTGGCTAAGTTCATTTTTTCATCATAACTTATCACACACAAGTGGTGGACTGAAATTTTCGCCCACTTTAAGGGTTATTGGCTGAAATAACTAGTGTGCATCTCTTGGCGAAGCTTTATGGTGGTGTATCTTGGCATTTTTCATGGTGGAATGGTCTTCAACTAGGGTTTGACTTGATTATTCTTGGTGAAGTAAGTAGAAAATCTGCATTTTATTCATGTAATGAATGTTTGTGGTAAAATTTGTTTGTTTCATGTCAAAGATTATGAAATTGCTTGTGTAAACCCTAGGGGAGAAACAAGAGTGCTTATTTTTCCCTATAACTTTTTTACTAGCTTGAATTTGCCAATTATACATTGTTTTGGAAGTGATTACTAGAGCCTTAAAGTGCTAACTCTCTAATAACCTCACTCTAATTACCAATTATTTTCAAAAGGCTAAGGAAGGAAGGTACGCTAGGGCCTAGAAGTGCCTACTCTCTAGCAAAACCTCTCTTAGAGACTTAGATGCTTGAGGCCTTGAAGTGCCAACACCTCTTGCATCTACCTCTTCCCTTAGACAAGTATTATCATTGCTTTATTTCCCAAGTGATATTGTTGTTGTTATTGACTCCATAAGCCCCTAAAGGCACTGATTTCTATGCTCGTGTGGATGAATGAGATCAAAACAAACTTTCAAACTCTCTTCCTTGAAGCTCTTACTAACTAACACTAACACTAATCTAGCTTAGAAACACCAACAGCCACACTGCTGTTGCTGCCATAATTGCTGTTGCAGCCCTTGTTTTGCAAACCTAACAAGTATACTAACCTAGAAAACTTACCCAGAAATTTGCACTAGCCTAGGCACTATCACCCCAAGGCCCTAGTCTTCCCTTTGCTATTATTCAAAGTGCAAATTCTAAAGTTGTTGAAGGTTGTTGTTGTTGTTGTAACTACTGTTACAGCCATCATTGCAACCCCTAACAGCCCCTTAAATTGTCTATAAGACCACCCAGCACTTGTACTAGGCAAGCTACTATCAATACATGCTAAAGTGTTTGTTTAATTGCCTAATTTAAGTACTTTTCTAAAGTGGTTTTGCTGTTTTCATCACTATTTATTTTACTTCTGTTACAAGTGTTTTGACAGCCCATTGAAGTCACTTATTGACTTGTTTTAATCTTGAAATTGTAAGTGACAAAGCACTATCAAATTGCAAAGTGTTTATATCATATTTTTTGTCATCACAACTTGCAATTTCTGGACATATTGCTGCTGCCATACATTTTATCTTTTGTCTATACATAAGAGTGTTTTAGTAGCATATTTCTATCTTGAGGTCGCTAATTTGAAACATTGATATCATTGGTTATTGCTAATGTTTGGTGTTTCATTGGTAAAGGGCAGGTACCATTCACCTCAAGTTTCTCCTTGACCCTTTAAACCATACCAAGTGACTTCTTTCATTTGAGTGACCTAGAGAGACGGGTGGGTTTTACCATTGTCTTATCTCCCTTCATCAACCAACTAGGTCTTGGGACATCTTCCTTGGAGTGAGGTTCTCCTCCTCCTAAACAGAAAGAGGTATCTTGTTGGGGTGGCAATGATAGGACTATGTCCGTGTTACGCCAATCTAGGCCTACTTGCCTTTAGGCTTTGGGCAAGTACAGATTGTGTGATAACAGCTCTCACTTCAAGCAGGATTCCTTGCATTATTAGAGTGGCAAATATTCTTTCCTGCAGGATTTCTTCCCTCCCACCCATCTTCATGAGTTTCATTTCACGATTGATTATATATCTATTTATACTCATGATCATTACGTGCTTGACTTATCTTTGTTGTTTTACATAATCAAGCTCAGGAGGAGATACTTTGATGGGATGATCAACTGGTTGCACTAGTTGTATGACTTCACCTGACATCACCTATCACCCGATCTTCAGGGCCCCAAGGCCCCAAGTAAGTAGGTAGGTCATATTGATTTCCTGCACTTGCATCTTGATTGCTCATATTAGTTTAGATGCATTTCATATTTCATTTTGCTCTACCTGCATATTGATTTCATGCTTAGTTTAGAAATTTTTTAAAAAATGTCAAAATTTTCTTTTCTAGATTAGTTGTTATTTTGGATATTTACGTATATGGACGAAGGGTGATAGCACCACCCTAGATGCCCTGGTATTTTTGTTTGAGATTTGGCAGGCACAGGTCTACCAGGAGATGTTGTGGTTCTCATGCACTCTACGGCAAGCATGTCCCCAAGTAGGAGCCAAATGTTATCCCCATTTTGTGGGATAACTAAGGAGATCATGTCTCGAAGCCCTCGGGTTGCAGATATGGAGTGTCGAGACATTACATGACCAGCAGTATCCACTTACACAGATGGAGACCCTTCTCACCACCACAAAGGTCATAGATTTTCAAATGGCATCCACCACACCAGCTGGCTTCCGAGAGGCATTGGGCCTTGCTCCATGAGGTACAAGTCTGGTATTATGGTGAGTCTCATTTCAATATTTGAGGCATTTGAGTATGTTGTATCTTAGACTGCTTTAGATTTCATGACATATGCTTGAACATTATGCCTTTTTCCCTGTTTCACCTTGGTGGTTGACATTGTGCCCTAGTAAGTGGTCTTCCTCGAGAATGGGTTTGTTACTACGAACTCCCTTGAAGAGACATCGTACCGTTCCCGGCCATACTTACCACTTTTCATCACTTAAATCCCCCATTTCCTTGTCTCTTGGGATTTTAGGGTGTATTGACCCGAGAAGGGGTTGTCCCTCATTCTATAGGAAGAAGGGGTTAAAGGCCCAGAGGGATTGTTGTTGGGTAAACGATAAAATCCTATATATAAACCTTCCAAATGCTTCGCCTAGGGATACCCCAAGAAAGCAATGAAACGCTTATCTGTAAGAAAAGGAAGACCCACAAGAATAAAGGATAGAATGCTTAGGGGGTTAATTGGAGGATAGGAGGTCTCATCACGAGCCGACCTATCATCATCATGGGTGCTTAGCAGTATGACATTACCATCATCTGGCCACCAAGCCAGGGTAGTGGCTCTTCGTTGCACAACTAGGAGAAAGGGGGTCTCACCACGAGCAAGCCTTCTCGTTTCTACAAGGTATTTGTGAGTGACATTGTCATTATCTGGACACCACGCCAGGACAGTGGCCTTCAACTCATTCCTTAAAACACGAAAGAAATAAAGAATGGAAAAACGATGGGCTTGGAAAGATTGCATTGTAAACGAAGGTGCCACACACCCTCTACAAAGGCACCCATGAATGAGACACTACAACCCCTTGTATGTCATGAACCCCATGCCCATTGAGTCTTGATCCTTAACCAGTTCATCCCCTTGACATGGCTTAGAGAGGGATCACATGAAAAACACTCCTTGACCTAGGAAAGATCTACCCAATAGGACACCTTGTCAACCCTCCCATATCCAAGCTTGGCAAGTCGCATAATGTCTTTGAGCACTTACTTGTTTGACAGGGTAATTTTTGATCCACATGCTTAGGTGGCTCATTTATTGATTTGATTTACTCATCGTGATATTTTGACTTGAAATCAATGGAGGGCGTGCTTATTTGTCTTTGCAAGACCTAGTTGGTGGACAATTTTGGAGGAACACGCCTAGATTGGGCTTCCATGGGACTTGAAGCCCACAGGTTGGATATCAATGGCCCGCATGTCAGATGAGTGAGACATACCTTTGGAGGCCTTGAAGACATTGTGGACAACATGACCTAGCCCTCACATGCCAAATGTTTTGCCTAGGAGAGGCAAAACATCATCTTTGGAGGCATGACATCATCTAGGAGGGCTAGGGTTTGGTGGTGAAGTTATGATTCATTGGCACAAAGACGTTTTGAGGAGAATGAGGCTTTAACCATGAAGAAATGACCAAGATGATTGACATGTCGCTTTGGGAAGCCTACCTACACTTCTCCAACACCAACGACTTGCTCCTAGTGTCAAAACGTCCCCTAAAGGAGAGACGTTACCTTGAGTTAGGGTTTATTTTTGTGTAAAAGCAAATTTTAAGTGAATTGTTTAATATTATCTTTGTAAAGGGGCAAGATTAGGGCTGTTGACCCCTAGTCTTGTGGTTTACCCTAAAATTATGTGGACAAACTATTTTAGTGACATTTTGTATAAATAGAGATCATAAGATCTCATTTTAAAACATAACTCTCCTCTTGTGAGAGGATACTTGGACTAAAATTTACACTATCTTTGGCTATTTTCTCTCTTGTGCTCTTGTGTATGGCTACTCTCTTGATTATTGGTTGGTGGAAGTGATGTGTTAGCCTTGGAAGGCTCTTCTTTTGCTATTGTGGTGGTTTGTCTTGGCATTTTCCTTGAATTGGTAAGGATTTTACTTTGTGCTATCAACTATTATTCAAGACAAGTTATTTTGGTAGAGTTAGGTGGGAAGTATAAGGGCATACACCCCCACCTTAGCCTCCATCATTTTATGCTTAAGCATTGTTGATATAATAAGGGTTTACTAAGAGAAGTATAAGTGCATACACCCTCTTAGTCTAAACCCTAGCTAGAGATACTAGCCTTGGGGAGTAGGAGGATTTACACCCCCAAGGAGGCAGTACCTCTAGCTCTTTCTTTTCTTGACTCCATTAACCTAATCATTCAAGGCACTAGTCATCACTTGTTGCATTGGAGATATAAAATTGTTTCTTTAGGAAACGCGAAATTTCGTGATTTTGAAGTTGTTCCTAGTGGAATCAAATCTATGCTATAAGTACTTGCTTGAGCCACTAGGGCGTTTCATTTCTCCAAGGATTTCTTGCTGCTGTTACAAATTTAACCTACAGCCATTAGGGCTGCAGAAAACCCTAACCAAACTCTTCAATAACTCCTAATTTAACCGTTGAAGATTGCCTAAAATCTGCCCACATAATCTACTAAGTACAACGCATCTTTTGGCAAGTTTTGAGCAAGTTTTAGTGGTTAAACCTCTTGCTGTAATAACAAGTTTGTTACAGCCATAAGGCTGATAAATATCACTGCAGTTATCTTTTTATGACAGCCTTGTTTTTTGTGCTAAAGTCTTTTTCTATCATTGTTGAGCTAAACTAGTTTTTACTAGCTTGTCTCGTGCTTATTCAATTGGACTTTTAGCGCTTATATAGTAGCCCTTATCATCTTTTATGTGTTGATATATATCATTGATTATTGTTGCAATTAGGGACAGCAAGCTTAACTTGCTTGTCACCTAACATTACTATATGCAAGTGTGGCTTTTCTTGTGTCTCGGGCATGTACAAACACCCTTTGCATGCATCCAAAGACTTGGCAACCTTAAAACACCCGGAGACAAGTTATCAAAGCCATCTTTCTTCTTCCATCACTGACCTTTAGGGTGATACTTCTCTTCTTTCCCTTCCATCCATCTCAATCCCCCTAGGGTCACCGGGATCACCTCCCTAGAGTGCCCTAGTCACCGTTGAAGTGCGAGACCTATATAGAGGTGACATTGGATATAGTGTCCCTTAGTTGTTGTCATTTTGGTGGTTGGATCGGGCTTTGCTCAACCTACAACTTGTGCGATAACAGACACCAAAAGAAATAGAACGCTCCTTCAGAAGATCTCCATGTCAATATATCATCACAAACCTTAGGCACTTTGAAGCATAATCAAGGATTGTAAAGCATGACTACGCAATATATCATCAGAAATGGAGCGGACTTGTGTTTTAGTTTTTTTTTTAATTCTCAACGTTTCGATCCATACTATTGGATCATCCTTAGGAGTTTTTGCTCAAAGGCTAACTATTCAAGGAGATAAGTGCTCCATAAAATTCTTTGTCTATTTTAACAAATGCCATAATAATAATACAATAGACATGATAAATGCTAGAGCGCTCCTCTATAGAGCCATAATCTGATCATTCCACTAAAATGTGCAAGGAGCTAGTACCAACATCAAGATGATCCAAAGGCATCCAGATAACCAACATAATAACAAAGCACAAGGAGCATCATCACTATCCATCAAGTGATCAAAGTAACATCAACCAAGGAAATCAACCATGTTATCACACAAACTAGCACTTATAGAGATGAAGTCTGAAAGCCCAAGTGCGATGCGGTGTAACCAAGAGGGAGGCCACTTATAGAGATGAAGTCTGAAAGCCTAAGTGCGATCCAGTGTAACCAAGAGGGAGGCCACTGTCACATCACCAACCCTCTTTCACTTCAAGCTAGCTCTTCTCTGGCTCATGGGGGTTTCCTTGGATTAAGATTGCTAGGACTTGGGGGAATGAAGCTCAAGGTATTGTGAAGAGTGAGTCCAAGCAAAATAATTTTGGTAAGCTTTGGGGTAAATAAAAGGTGGTTGGAGGCATGGAGATCAATGTCTTTTCATTGGGCATATGTATTATGGAGTCAATGCAGCAACTTAAAAGGAGATAAAGGCAATAAAAGTCTTGAAGATTCAAACCCTAGGACTATACCATCATAGGCCCATAACCAACTTTCTAGGAGACAAACCCTAGAGTTTATACCCTCATAAACCCTAGGTGTATTCCTATTCTTCTAATACATCTAACACAAGATCAAATGGAAACTAAACTAAACCTTAAAGTTTATCCAATCATAAACCATAGGATTTAAACTAGCCAAAGACAAGGTCTAGGGGAATATACAATCTTAACCCCTAGCCTAGGTCTTAACTGCAGCTCCTCTCCAAACTTACACACCACTAGTCTTATGCAGTTGTGAGAGAGAGTGTGACAAATGAGCTCTAGCACCCTCTTATTTATAGTCCTCCAAGTGACCTAACTGGGCCGACTTCTACTTTTGGAGGTTAATAACTCAATAATAAATATTATCTTGAGCCGACTTGTCTCCTAGGGTTATTATCCAATGTTTTAGGGTTTCTCTTGCTTCTCGGAATATTCCAGTCTCGTCAAGGTTACATGTAGAGGTTAATACCTCCCGCAGCTACCATAATATCAACACTCCCTCCTAGCTAGGGAGGTATTGAAGGCAATGGTCTTGAGCACAAACAGACCATTCAACCAGTAGCATCATCATAGCCACACAGGCTATCTCATGGTCAAATCATGAGCATCATCATCACTATCAGTATCATCTGATAGCATCAACTGCATAATCTCTCGAAGCCATACTCCATCTGAGTAATTGGGAATGATGTTGAATAAGTCACTCACTCCAGAGAGTGATACAAGAATCATTCTTCTAATCTGGACATATGTCCTAGAAGAATGACTGTCCTGGACCATTTTCCACAAGGAGAATGTATGTCCATCAGCATACTAACTATCCATCTAGCTGGCAATCATCTTCAACACTAGTGATAGTCTCCATGGCAATCAGAACAATGCCATCCAATAGAACACAATTGTGTCTATCCATAGTAGTACACAACTACTACCCAATGGTACACAACCACTCCTAGTAGCACACCGCTTCTAACCAGTGACACACAGTCACTACCAGTGGATCACATCCACCACAGTAGCATACAACTCCTGTCCAAAGACATACAGTCTCCACAACAATCATATCATCTGATATCAACCTGCATAAAACAATATCATGATATAAATTGAGTCATCAGGGCCATTCTTCCACTCACATTTGTGAGATCTGGAAGAGCATCTGCCCTCAGAAAGTAAAACATCAGCCATGGGCTATCTGGACTATTCTTCTCAAGCATAGAAGAATAACTGTCCTTGATTTCTGAGCATGGACCATTCACCTAACTAGGCCATTCCTCCGACACTAATCATAGTGCATCCTGGAGAGAATGAGTTTTCCCTGGGGAATTCCTGTCCCTGATTGTTGAACCTGGACCATTCACCTAACTGGGCCATTCCTCCAACACTAATCACAGTGCAACCTAGAGAGAATGAGTCTGCCCTAGGGAATGACTTTTCGAACCATTTCCTATGGAAATGAATGTCCTGCACCAACCTCCAAAACGGACCATTCTTCGAAACTACTCACAACTGTGAACTTCGATAGAATGGTTGTCCGGCGAGGTGGACCATTCTACTTGACCACTACTCAAAGTGACTGCCAAGAAGAATGATTGTCCTAGACCATTCCGCCACACTGGCCACAAGGGGAATCGTTGTCTATGGTACATCAGCAATCTATCGGACCATTTTCATTACGAAAATGACTGTTCGATCTGGACCATTTTTCGAACTGGAAAATGCATGTCCGTCAGAAATCTCGAACCACTTTCCGAACTAGAAAAGAACTGCCCATCCTGGACCATTTTCCTGACCTGGAAAATCATTGTCCATAAATCAATAACATATCAGTGCTCCGTCCCAACCTGGGAGTAATCACTTCCTTTTCCAATAAGGAAGTCATCTCCATGAGCCCCGGCTTGTCTCTTAAGTACGCAAACTTTTCATCTTGGACAGAGGCTTTACCAAAATATATGTTATCTGCTCATCTGTGGAGATATACTAGAGAACCAATTCTCTCTTCTGGACTTTATCACGGAAAATATAATGCTTGATCTCAATGTACTTCGGTCTGTCATGGAACACCAGTTTCTCTGAAAGCTTCACATAGCTCTGATCATTACAATATATCATGGTCGAATCCAGCACCTAATCAGACGCTCCAAAAATCAACTTATTGCTTATGTACAAGCATCACAAGTTGCAATATACTATGCTTTTGTAGTGTTGATTGCAACAGACTTATGTTTCCTGCTAGCTCATGACATCGTGGCAAAGCTCAAATTGAAACATATCCAAGTAGCACTTCTTCTGTCATCTGTGCTCCCTTCCCAATCTGAATTGATAAATTCATGCAACTGTATGTCATAATTTAAACGTCCCACAAAACAAATATCCGGCTGAGTATTCTCCAAATACATTAACGAGCCAATCAATTGTCAATACGGAAACAGGTCTACTAGATTAGAGTCACTTCAACTTCTTCAGATCTGTTATCATGGGAGTTAGCCATAAATTTGCAATCCATCATCCTGGACTTCTGAGTAACCATTATGATACACTTTCTCTGTCATAGGAAGTTTTCGCCGCACTTCTGTTGTATATGAGATACTTTGCATCAAGTTGCTTGAATCCATACAAGGTCTTCTTCCATTTGCATACTTGGGTCTCTTTCTGGTATAAGCTTCTTTCTCAATTTGCTTTATTGGGAAGAACATTATTTTACTTGTAAATTTCAATCCATGGATACTGCAAGAGGTATATCTAGTTTACTGGAACAAGCTGTCATCATAGTCTTCTCCCTCCTTCTAGAAGAACCTCTAGTTCTGAATCTCACAATGCTTCCATTCATAAGTCTTTTCCACATTTTCTTACATACATTGTTCTTCATCACAACTTCCATTTCTTCTGGTTGATTGCTTCTAGTGGGTTCAAACCAAGTTGGTAGTCTTATGATTCTCGGTATAATAACTGGTTGTTCTGGATTTTCTTTCTTTCTTGGAATCTTCATGTTCTTCCTCACGTTCCTCTTTAGCTTTTGGGTCCATGGAGTCTTCTATAGATTCGATGCCCTTCCTTCCTAAAGATTCCAACTTCTTCCTTTCATCATAGGAACATGGATGTAGATGGACAACCAAAGATTCTTATGACTTCTTTTCGAAGAAGACTTCTTCTAGAGTCAAACTGAACACGTGTTGCTTATCATGGTTGCTACTTTCAATGGGAACATGGACAGATACTTCATAATCTTCACGGATTCTTCAATGGATCATATCATTTAGGATTAGCTTCCTCCTAATCCTCACTTCATGCATGAATGCATGCTCTTCTATTGAAATTCTGTAATCAGCTCCCTCCATCTAAGAGAGTCCATGCTTCTGTCTACATCCTTATTGTGTTAGGGTCCTAACCCACACATAGGTAGAACAATATATTCGGATGTAATAAAGGTCAATATTAATAATGTCTTTCAATAAAATAGAATAAGGCAGATGTAAGAAGACCTAATAGAAGCTTCCGCTTCTAGAAGGATCTTCCTCTAGATGCTTCTTTTTAGTATAAATAGGAGTCGAGGGTATGAGAACCCTAGCTTGGATATTATTGTAATAG
>WSFP011484031.1:0-15745 GCA_009831015.1 Picea engelmannii | reverse complement strand
TTTCACGACCACATCTTTTGAGTAAACAAATCCACTAAAATTAACACTGATTAATTTAAAATTGATTAGAAACGATTCTATTTTTTAGGGTGCAAAAAATAGCTTAAGATATAGAGCCTTGGGATAGGATTTTGTGAGTAAAATTCTCCAAGACTATTAAAATCAACATATGTGTCTAACTAATGGAGTGGTGAAATCCATTGTATAATTGGTGACGTCAGGAGGCTTCGATCACACCATAGTTAAGCATGAGGTCGCACGAATTTGGTTGCGGAGATATCCCTCTAATACCTTCTTAGCGTCAGAGATATTTCTGGGGATCTATTCGTATATGGGGGTCTTGCTAGTACCTTTACCTCTATGAGAGGCACTTATTTCAATATTTCGGGCTTTGTTACCCTACCCATAAGGTGGACCCGAGTTATGATTGTTTTCCTGCGCATTGGTTATATCATGGTGGCTTTAGTTGCTTGACATAGGTAGCCACATAGATTACTTGTAGGGGTTATTCTGTAGGTACCCTGAGTCATATAAGGGTCGGACAAAATAAAACCTTTATAGAGGATTACCTCTCTAGGGGGATATGACCGACTGTGCTGTTAAGCCCATGGGGGCCCTTATAATTGCTTCAGATACCTCCAATATTTTGAATGGAATCTCAGGCCCCTCTTGGGTGAGGCATACCTACTTTAGTGAGGGAGGCCCCTTTGAGCCAGTATATCATGTTTCTATGCATATTGGTATTTTTGTTTATTTTTGGTGTGCTTTTTGATTGTTAGTTGGCCTTAGGATTTTGTATTGCGTTTTGAGTCTTCATTGCTATGGTTAGTGGAGGCCCCGTGACTCCCTCAATTAGTGCTACCTAACCCATGCTATTTTCTCACTCCATGGGGACGAATCCCTTTTTATTTCTGAGTGGTATGCCGAATCATGTTATTCAACCAATACCTTGGGCCTCCAATCATTTTTCTCTTGGTATGCTAGACATGTCTTCACACTTTCCATCCTTTGTCTTGTTGCCTTATGTGAATCCTAGTTTTTGGTCTGGGGCCATGATTCCTCCTTATTCTCCCTTTTCATTTGGTGGGAGTCATATCCCTCAACCAAATCTTATGGTAGGAGGTTTGAATCTTCCTTCCTATGGATCCAACCTTAGCTTCAATTTTTTAGGAGAAAATTCTCAAATGGGTGGTCATTATACTTATTACATCCCATCCATCTATCCTTCTTCTGCTATGTCGTTTCTTACAAATTCTTTTCCCATGGCGGACCCACGTCTGTCCTCTAGTGTCTCATCCATGGGGAGTCGGTGTTATAGTATGGGAACCCCCCTTCACAAAGTTCCTTCATCTGGAGGAAACATATATCCTCACCTGAGTAACCCTTGTCATGTCTCTTTCTCTTCAGAAGCGGCTTCCTAGATGACGATTCCATTACAACCCTTTATGAATCAGTTTGGAGGAGGATACTATCCCATCGAAAAGGGCCATGGTATATACCAAAACCCTTCCTGGCCCACAATTTATCAAAACCAGTATTTCCCAGAACCTTGGTCTCAAATTTCGCAACCATCCACCGCCAGTCATGATGGAAACACAAGTCCAGTCACTGCAGGTCATACTAGCATTATATAACCAACCTCTGCTATTCATGTTGGAGATAGGTCATCAACCTCTACAAGTCATGTTGAAGACATGCAACCATCCACTACAATTCATGCTAGGGAAAAAACTCTAGTCACTACTAGTCACACTGCACACACAACACCAACCTCTGCTAGTCATGTTGGGTATTCATCACCAACCTCTACTAGTCATGTTGGGCATTCATCACCAACCTATGCAAGTCATGTTGGATATCTGCTACTATCCCCTGCAATTCATTCTGGGATCATGTCAACATCCACTGCAATTCATGTTGGGGGTATTCATATGGTTGAGAAGCCTATATGTATATGACGTTAGCCCAATTTCCTTTGTAGGCTTTGCAAAGGAGATTACCTTACTCGTTAGTGCCCTGCTATTGTTGTGGTACAAGAAGCGTGGTCCTTTCTTGGGGGCCCTTCAAGTTCTGAGTCGTCTTTGGTTTCCCAACATTCTAATCCTTATTTGGTTGATACAACGGTCGCACCGATGCAATATTTGGTTGACACCACTCTTATTTTTGGGGGTGATGCATTTTTTGACCATTTTGTCTCTCATCTTGTTCAACCAACGGTCGTGCCGATGCAATATTCGACAGACACGACTCCTATTTTTTGGGTTGATGCGTCTCTTGAACTTGTCATCTCACATCCTATTCAACCAAAAATTGAAGAAGTGGTCGTGCTGATGCAATATTTGGTCGATCCCACTCTTCTCTTGGAGAGTGAAAATTCTAAGGAAGTGATATTGTCGATGCAGTCTTCAGTCAATCCCACTCTTCTTTTGGGGGGTGATGCGTCTTTCGACCATGTCCTTAGCATTTCCATTTATGTACCTTCTTCACAATGGAGCATTCCACTCTCTTCAAGTACGCTCCCTCCAATCCCTAGGATGGTTTCCTTTGATTGGAATGATATTGTAGAGTCTCACCTTCCTTCTTCTACACCCTTCCAGATAAGGGATATTCTTTGATATATTGTAGATAAGGTAACCTCTGCAAGTATTTTATCCTCCTCGACTTGGAAATCTTTGGGTTTTCCCAATATTTTTTCAGTTGTCTATGAGTTGCTGACTTTCCACAAAATTCGTGCATGGGAGCCCTATCCTCCCCCATGATATGTTGCTTAGAACAATTATCCGAAAATGATCTTTTAAAGACAATGGTTAAGTTTATGCATGACTTGATTTACCATTTAGGAATTAAGAGAAGAATCTTAATGAAATAAGTTGCATCCATATAAGAAGTAAAAACAACAAACCATAAAACCAATATCGTTAACGAAGTTCGACACAATTTTGTCTACGTCTTCGGACCTTTGTCTCAGTGGGGAAGGCTTCTTATTAATCTTCAATGATTTAGGAATACAAAATAAAGGCTTACATAACAACTCCTGAAACTAGATTTTAGATCTACAACTTCTTGACAGAAACATACATCACCATTGGATGGAACAGGAAATTATGACACTTTTTTAGTATAAATTCGGCTATGCTTGGCTCGAAATTTTGGGATCTAGAAGGACTTTTCTATTCGACTACTCGGATGCAGAGACAAAAGCCATATTCAAACTCCCCTCAAATTTCTGCAACTTTTGAGTAACAAGTCGACTTGCTTCTGAACAGTACCTCAAGACCTCCCCTCGGAAAAAATCCAATTGCTACACCCTATTAGATCCATACAGTTCATACAGTCTCGATTTTCATGCCCAAAAAATTATTTTTTCTCGATTTTCATGCCCCAAAAAAATATTTTTTCTCAATTTTCATGCTTGGCTAAATAAGCCAAACTTCGCCAAATTTAGGGACAGTTGCCAGATTTAGCGACACTTAGCAAGATTTAACAAGATTCCACCAGATTTAAAGGATCTCCGCTAGATTTGGAGGAATCCGCCAGATTTGGTTGACCTTCTAGAAGGTGCCACGTGTTACTTTTTTACTAGGCCAAATCACCTCTAAAAAAACCAAAACTGACTGCCATGTGTCAGCCTCTGGTGATGCCACGTGTCATGCTAATGTGATCATGATGTACTACTGATGTCAGTGTTGACTTTGACCTATTGACTTTGACTTTGATTTTTTTTCCTGTTTGACCTGATCTTTAGATCATGATAACTTCTGCATATGGTGTCCATTTTCAGAAAAAAAAATATATGACCAGAATCGGCTCGACGAGCCCAACACAATGGCACTAGTTTTGTCTGATTCCAAGAAATTTTATTTTTAGGCCTTCCTAAATCCATTTGGATCACACCTCCCCACTAAGACCTTTTTGTCCTCCAAAAGAATATAAATCAGTCATCAAGTGTGGGATATGCCTCCCCACTTGTCCTTTGTCTTTAAACTCTATCCTCTGCATCTGTCACATCATAATAAATTGAATAATAACCATGACAACTGAAATCATATTGTTAGCCACTTGAACTTGTTCACATCTTACTGAATCCACTACCATCCATGTAGAAAAAATTAGCAACGATAACATCATAAATATAACTGAAACTGAACCAATATGTTTGATGTTCTTGCATGACATTAACTTATCTTGAAGAAAAGTATGATTGAACTTCCATTCTACAACCATCTCATGTTCATGATTAATATCAACTTCTTTACTTGGAACTATTATAGGTGTATTTCTTGCATAAGCTTCCTTCTTTAATTGTTCCATTGTTAGAAGAGATTGAATTGTTTTAATATGATGAGCATGCACAACATATTCATTGCCTTCTGTACTTAAGTGATATTGATTATGTTCCCTGTAGAATATTGCTTTTCTATCATATAAATAAGGGCTACCTAAGACCATTCCACATGTTTCTAGTGGCACCACATCACATGTTACTTCATCCACATACTTAGATGTAATTACAAATTTTATGATACATTTCTTTGTTATGGACAATTTATGATCTTTGCTTATCCAATTTAGTGAATAGGGTTTGTGATGTATCTTAGTTTTTAATTCCAATTTCTTAAGCACTTCTTTTTAAATTGGATTAGATTGAGATCCAGTATCTATCAATGTGTCGATCTTAGTATGTTTCATTATGACCCTTATATGAAACACTTTACTTCTTGAATCAAAATCATCACCAATTTTACCTGTCAAACCAATTGTTGTAATTTTAGACTCATCACCTGAATCATACCCCAAGTCTGTTGGGCATTTTGTTGTTGCAATTTTTTTCCTCCCTTTCCTCTCTTTGAACCACTTCGGTCTCTTCTCTGGGTGAAATTTCCAACAATGCTCATCATCATGCCCTTCTTTCTTGCAATGATTGCAAGAGAGCTTATCTTCCTTTATTGTCGTTGAATTTGATTTCTTCCCATTCCATTTTCCTTTGTCATCTTCCTTTGAAGATTATTCCCCTAATACATGAACTCCTATTTTCCCTACTTCAATATACATTGCTTGAACAGAAACCTCATAAATATTAGTAGGTCCTAACATAAATATAGTATTACGAATATAAGCAAGAAAACCTCCTATATACTTCATAAGAGTTTCTTGTGTAGTTAATGGAACATCTAACATCAAAGCCATATTATGAAATTCATCTGTGTATTCCTGCACCAACTGTCCTTTTCTTAACTTAAGACTTTTCCATTCAATTAAAGCCTTTTCCTTATATCCCAATGGATAGAACTGTTTACTAAGTGCAGAAATAAAACCATGCCATGATGGAAAAATATTACCAACTTGCTTGTTAGGGACCAAATATCAATATAGCATAGAAAAACCTCATAATGAGTACTCAACACCTTGAAAAAGAGAGAAATTCAGATAATAAGCCTCTTAGAGGGGGAAATCTCCTTATGCCCACATAAATGTTCAATTACCATATTATTCCAAATGAAAATGTCTCCTTGGTATATATACGAGACTAGGAGGTATAATTACAACTAATGGATTAAATCCGACATAAATAAAATAACATTACTAATGTAATATGCCCCAATTAAGGGGTAATGAGCCACTATTTAGGGATTAACATGCCCCTCCCCTTGAGACAAGTGTTGTATGAAATGCTTGAGTAACTATGGATGCTTCTGTATAAAAGACTCATCTTCCCAAGTGGAATCTTCAGCTGGTAGTTTCCTCCATTTAATGAGATACTCTGAAATGGATCTATTCCTCAACTGGCGAATTCTTGTGTCAGTGATGGATTGAGGCTCCAATATGATTTTTCCTTCCTCGTCAAGTTCTGGCAATATAGTTTGAACTGGGATCTTGTCACCTATAACCTTATTTAAGCATGAAACATGGAAAACTGGGTGTACTTGTGAAGATGCAGGCAACTCTAATTTGTATGCCATAGTACCAATCTTTTGCAACACCTTATAAGGGCCATAGTACTTTGGTGATAATTTATTATCCTTCTTGGCTTGCTTGAGGGACATCTGTTTGTATGGTTGTAGTCTTAGAAACACCCAATTCCCTACTTCAAAACTTATTTCACTACGATGTTGATCTGCTTGTTGTTTCATGCGATTTTGTGCCATGGTAAGGTTGTCCTTTAATATTTGGAGAAATTTGTGTTGATGATCGATGTGATCTTCCACTGTTTAAACCTTAGATTTTTATTTTAGAGAAGAAGTGATGGAAAGAGGGTGGTATCTATAGAGTGCCATAAATGGTGTCATTTTTATTGTAGTATGAAAGGAATTGTTATACCACCATTCTGCCAAGGGTAACCATTTGAACCATTGTGTTTGTTTATCAAAGACAAAGCAATGAAGGTATCCTTCCAGATATTTGTTCACTATCTCAGTTTTTCCATCAGATTGAGGATGATAGGATGGGGTATGAGCCAATTGAGTACCCAAACAAGAAAATAATTCTGTCCAAAACTGTCTAGTGAAGATGGGATCTCTGTCACTTACAATAATCTTTGGGCTGCCATGTAGCTTTTGAACTGTCTCCATGAATGCAGTGGCAATTGTACTGGCTTTGAAGGGATGAGAGAGTGAAAAAAAGTGTGCATACTTGGTCAGTCAATCAACAATCACCATGATGACACTCTTTCCTTCATACTTCGGTAACCCTGTGATGAAATCCATGGAAACCTCCTCCCAGTGCTAACTTGGGATGGCTAATTGTTGTAAAATACCTGGGGTCTTAATTGTTTCCACCTTATTTTTTTGGCAAACCAAACATTCTGCCACAAACCTTTGAACATCAGTTTTAAGGCCATCCCAAAAAAAATCCTTCTTGACCCCATGGTAGGTTTTCAAAAATCCCGAGTGCCCTCCTACTGGAGAGGCACGCAATTCAAATAGTTCCTTTTGTTTGAGTTGGGATTTCTTACATAAATATAAGAGATATTTGTACCATAGTGAATCATTTTTCCATGTAAATGTATCTGATGTACTATAATCCTATTGCAACCTATGAATCAGAATCCACACTTTTTTGTCATTCTTCCATTCATCCCTTGCTTATATTATCCAATCGGGTTGGATGATCGAGATAGCACAAAGAAAGGCCTCAACATATTCATCCTTCCTTGAGAGTGCATCTTCCACAACATTTTTCTTTCCTTTTTTATAGACGATTTCAAAATCATAACCTAATATCTTAGTTACCCATTTTTGTTGTTCTTCTGAAGATAGTCTTTGTTCCAAGAAGTATTTAATACTATCATGATCTGTTTTGACCTTGAAGTGCCTACCTATTAGGTAAGGATGCCATTTCTTCAATGCATGTAGTATTTCCATCATTTCCTTCTCATAAATGGGTTTGTGTAAGTCCTTTCCCTTGAGTGGTCGACCTTCAAAAGTCAGGGGCCTTCCTTCTTGCATTAGGACAACACCAATTCCATTTCCAGAGGCATCACATTCCACAATAAAGGTTTTTGTGAAGTCTGGAGTGGTCAAGACATGAGATTTTCACATCACTTCTTTAAGTTTTTCAAAATGTTTAGTTTCCTCTGGAGTCCATGAAAATGCATCCTTCTTAGTTAGTGTCATTAAAGGTGTTGTTATTCTTCCATAGTGCCGAACAAACCTGCAGTAGTAACCTGTCAAACCCAAAAATCCTCTAATATTCTTCAATGTTTTGGGAATCGGCCAGTCCATCATGGCCTTAATCTTTCTAGGATCTACCTTGACACCTTCATGAGATACAATATGACCCAAATACTATACCTCCTTCACTCCAAAGAAACATTTGGATGGTTTGGCATATAGTTGTTTCTCCTTTAGTAGTTGTAGCACCTTTTCAACATGTCACACATGATCCTCCCAAGACTTGTTATAGATTAGTATATCATAAAAAATACTAACACAAATTTTCGAAGGAAGGGCTTGAAAATGGTATTCATCAACCCTTGGAATGTGGAAGGTGCATTTGTAAGGCCAAAAGGCATGACCAAAAATTCATAATGGCCTTCATGATTTCGGAATGTTGTTTTTGGGATATCTTCTTCCTTCATTCTAATATGATGATACCCTGAACGAAGATCCAAATTTGTGAAATATATTGCTCCATGTAGTTCATCTAACAATTCATCAATGACGGGAATGGGAAACTTATCTTTAATAGTGATCTTATTGATCTCTCTATAATCTGGACACATACACCATGAGCAATCTTTCTTGAATACCATTACCACTGGTGCAGAGTAAAAACTTTGGCTAGGTCTAATAATGCCAGCCTCTAACATTTCTTCAACCATGCACTCAATTTTACTCGTTTGGGCATAAGGGTATATGTATGGCCTGATGTTAGGAGGAACACTCCCAAGAATTAGGTGAATATCATGATCATGATTTCAAGTGGGTGGAAGACCTTTGGGAATATCTTCAAATACTTTGGAATGCTTATCAATGATCCCTTGGAGATCTAGAGGAATAGATGGCTTAGATGTTTGAACATCTAGTGAGCATAGTTGTGCAATAACCCCTTGATGCCCCTTTTTCAATAATTTTGTCATGCCATTAGAGATTATCACCTTACCGAGTTTCCTTGTGACACCTCTTAACTCAATTTCTTTTCCTTCCAATGAAAATTTCATGAAAAGTTCTTGAAAATTAAAAGGCATTGTTCCTAATGATTGTAACCATTGGATTCCTAGTACAACATAAACACCACCCATGGGTATAGAAATCATTGGAATATTCATTACATATTCCCCATAGTAAGATTGATCTTATTGCATTTTCCTGAGGAATTGATAGTTCCTCCATCTGCAATCATTACTTATGTCCCTTACTGTACTTGTTGTCACAATTAAAGCATAAACCTTTTTCTTTTCTTTCCTCCAATTGTTGAGGTGTCAACCTTGTACATTGAGGTGTTTTAGAAGAAGGAGCATTATTCTCTCTATAGATGTTAGGATTGGTCCTTCTTGTATCCATAGCCATATTTTTACTTTCAACATTTTTTGCCACCCTAAATGCATTCTTCAATGATTTGAGTTCCCAAAGGCTAACCTCATGTTGAATGTTGTTCCTTAAAGTTCCTATGAATACATCAATCAAGTGCTCATCTAGAATATCTTTTACCATTATATTCAATCTTTGGAAGTTCTCAATGTGCTCTGTAACTGTACCCTTTTGCTTCAGATTTATCAATTGGATAAACAAGGTATTGCTCCTTGTATCCTCATAGTGTGCTATCATTTCTTCCGTGAAAATTTTCCAAGTGACGAGTGATTTGCGAGAACAAATCCATCAATACCATACAAATTGATTGGGTTCTAAATATAAAGAAGAAATTTGTACCTTTTGTGTATGTGGCACATTATGTATATCAAATAATTGTTCCATCTGAAGTATCCATGTGATAGGGTCCTTGCCATCAAACTTCCTCATATCGATCTTAGGAACGAGGTTGGTCTTCAACCCAAAGTTTAAGTTTCTCCATTCTTGATTCACCTTCCTTGTATCCTCATCATGAATTTCATGGGATACATTTTCACTTTTAGGTGTGCTCTCTATTACAAACTTTTTCAATCCTTCCATGATCTCCTCTTTTAAACCATCCATCTTAGTATTTATTGCCTCCAACTTAGCTTCCATCTCTTGTAGTTCATATTTTGTTACTCTCTTCTTTTGTAAATCATTTATGTCCCTATGCATTTCTTCACCTTCATCAAGAGTCCAAGTAGGATTGGCTGGAGGCTTATTTGGTGTATAAGTTCCCTTTTTTGGTGGCATGTTGGCCAAGTATCACTTTAAACCTTGATTTTGAGGTGGTTCTGCTAGAATATATCCATTTTATTGTATCTCCAAAATTTCAGCCCTTCTGAGTATGAATTTTTTTTTTCTAGATCTTTGATATTTCTTCTCCGCAATGCCATAGGTCTAATCAAAATTGGATGTGCCAAGTGGAATTTACTATAACTTCCCCACAACTTTCTGTTTTTTTTCCTTTCCAGGAGATGTCACTTGTATAGCGTTCCCCGCACAAAATAATTGATATAAAATTATGAAACTCGTACCAGATCTACTACGGTCTATCCACTATCCAATGCAACTAGTCTCACTCAATTTGTATATTCTAGGAATAAGTTATGATTGTTTTAGTCGGAGCACCTGCTTGAGACTAGTCAATAGGACTAGTCAGATACCCTATATTCCACAGGGTGTATATACACATTTAAGATGACCCAGAAGATGAAACTGTTACCACAGATACCTTACTAATTTATGTGAATAGCCTCTAGATTTCAGGGTCTGAAACATTACATAAAAAAAATTATTGCGAAAATTCCGCAATGTCTCAATTTAGGATGAGTCCAAAACCATATCTTAGAAAGGCTATATCTCTGAAAGTATAAGGCCTCAGGAGATGAAATTGTAACCCAACGTACCTTGATCTATCTATTAAATATCTCCAAGCCGTTCCTTCTAAATCGTTGTAGAAAATATGTTATAGCAAAAATTCCAAGGTGTCTCAGATGTAGCATCGAAACCCCAAGACCTTGAGCTCTGAAGCCATATGTTAGGGACCAAATATCAATATAGCATAGAAAAACCTCAGAATAATTACTCAACGCCTTGAAAAAGAGAGAAATTTAGATAATAAGCCTCTTCAAGGGGGAAACCTCCTTATGCCCACATAAATGTTCAATTACCAGATGATTCCAAATGAAAATGTCTCCTTGGTATATATAGGAGACTAGGAGGTATAATTACAACTAATGGATTAAATCCGACATAAATAAAGTAACATTACTAATGTAATATGCCCCAATTAAGGGGTAATGGACCACTATTTAGGGCTTAACATTGTTGAGTTCCATGTTGCATCTTACTTTTCCACGAGATGAGAGTCGTGCTTTCAAGACAAAGTGAATCCAGTCTAATTTTGGTTGCCTCATCTTTGAATTGCTACACATTACAATATACCTCCATATGTCTAACCCATTTATCAAGTTTATCAACATTAAATTTTCCATCATACATAGGCAAAACAAATTTTACATCAAGTTTAAGTAATGGCATATCATTCTTATGTTTATGAGAATGTTTTCTTGCAGTAGAATTTGAACTTGTACATGAAGAAGAAGAATATGGAGATGAAGGAGGTGAAGGAGGAGATTTTGGAGGATACTCTCCTTCTTAAATTTTGGCTTTCTTTGAATATTCCCGTTGAACAGGTCTCTTCCATTCCAAGTAATCATCATACAACAGTTTTACCATCTCCGACATGGCAAAGAAAGTTCTTTGAAATTTTCTTTCATTTTGAGAAAGTCCCTCTTCTGATGCCATCTTCTCACTTTGAGATGTCCTCTTTCTTGATCCAATCTCTGGATCTCCTTCTACAAGATTTCCTTCACCACTACTTAGCTTTTCCCTGGTAATCATGCAAACTCAAACAACCAACTATCAACTTGCTCTGATACCACTTGATCTGAAAATGATCTTTTAAAGACTATGGTTAAGTTTATGTATGAGTTGATTTACCATTTAGGAATTAAGAGAAGAAGCTTAATGAAAGAAGTTGCAACCATATAAGAAGTAAAAACAACAAACCATAACACCAAGATTTTTAACAGAGTTCGAAACAAGTTTGTCTACGTATCTGGGCCTTTGTCTCAGTGGGGAATGCTTCTTATTAATCTTCAATGATTTAAGAATACAAAAGAAAGTCTTACATAACAACTCCTGAAACCACCTTTCATAACTGTAACTTCTGAACAGAAACAAACATCACCATTGGCTGGAACATAAAATTTTGAGACTTTTGAGTATAAATTCGACTATGCTTGGCTCAAAATATTGGGATCTGGAAGCACTTTTATGTTCGACTACTCGGATACAGAAACATAAGCCATATTCAGTCTCCCCTTGAAATTCTACAACTTTTGAGTGTAAAGTCGACTTACTTCTAAAAAATACCTCAAGACCTCCCCTTGGAACGAATCCCAATGCTGCACCCTGTTAGATTTGTACAGTCCATACAGTGTCGATTTGCATGCCAAAAAAATGATTTTTCTTGATTTTTGTTCCCCCAAAAAATATTTTTTCTCGATTTTCGTGCCCAGCTAAATAAGCCACACTCTGCCAAATTTAGGGACAATTTCCAAATTTAGTGAAAGTTAGCCAAATTTAGTGATATTATTCCATATTTAGAGGATATCCGCCATATTTGGTTGACCTTCTAGAAGGTGCCACGTGTCACCTCTTTACGGTGCCATGAGTCACTTTTTTATTGGGCCAAATCACCCCTAAAAAAGACAAAAATGACTGCCACATGTCAGCTTCTAGTGTTTCCACATGCCATGCTGACATCATCATGACGTACTACTGACATCAGCATTGACTTTAACCTGTTGACTTTGACTTTGACGTTTTTTGCATGTTTGACCTAATCTTCATATCGCGATAAATTCTGCATACAATGTCCATTTTTAGAAAAAAAATATAGCTAGAATCGATTCGACGAGACCGACACAATGGTGCTAGTTTGATCCAATTATGAGAAATTTTATTTTTAGGCCTTCCTAGATCCATTTGGATCAAACAACATCACCGAGTCTTGTTTAAGTTCTTTTCCGACTCTCTCAAAAAGAGAAAAGATTGTCGAGTGAACTTGTCTCTTTCACACTCATTAATTGGATTTGAAAGGATGTCTATTTGGTGTAAGTTTAACCCTTTTTCGGACCAAGTAGACTAATTTCGAAAAAGGAATACTCTAGTCATTAGTGGCTAGAAGAGTTCTCCTGGGTTTTTTTTTTATACTTTTCCGAGCCTAGGGGAATAAATTTACGAAAAAGGAAATTCTTTGGAGTTAAGTTGTAATTGCATCTCATTATATTTCTTGCATTATTGAGCCTATTGTTGGTTCTTGCTTTCTCATTATCAACCTATTATCTCAGCAGTTCACATCATCAGCCAAGCAGAGCCTTGTTTTTGCAACTTGACACCCTGTACCCTATGAGGAAACATTCCCCCGAGTGTCCATATCCTGCATGCACCCCCTTGAATTGAGAATAATTATGTTCCACTGTTCAAGCTAATTGCTTACACATGACACTCGTTTCCTCCTCTGTATCATAACATTCATTTGTCTATGAAAAAAAAAAAAAGGGCGGGAAAATAATATTATCTCATGTTGGCAGTAGTTATGTTTCCTTTAAACATAGCACAAACATTTGAGTCCACGTTTCATCCAAATTTTGGGTTTAGAATGACATTAGGAAGTTGATATCGTTACTTAGAGTTTACTCCTCCGACTGGTTAGTCTTCTAGTCCCTATGGAGATTTTTGTTTGTGCCTCCTTCATCACAAAGTTTCATCATTGAGTCTATTCTGCCAAAGTCTTCCATATGTCTCATGCTCTTGTTCAAAGGATTTCTATAATCCTATGTCAACCATTTCTCAAAACTCTTGAATTTTCATGTCGGCCATACCCTCAGTGTGTCTTGGAATTATATGAATTTTTAGTCCTACCATGCACCTTGGGCCTACTTTCCTTATGGGTAAGTAACCTTGAACCCAATAGTCGACATCTCCTCATTGGTCACTAACTAGGGGGTTTCTCTTTTGTTCGAAAGAAATAAATCTATTCACACATTGGGATTCATGTAGTGTCTCAGATGCCATTAGCCTTATTGGTAGTTTCCTTGCCTTTGTTGACAATTTTCCTTATTGGCTTCTATTCAGAGGGTCTTTTTTGTGCATTACTTGCATTTGATGCATGCGAAACATGCATAGGCTCGTTGGCTTGTGAACATGTTATTCATCTGATTTCCTCCAAATCATCAAGCTACTGATTTGTACCTCGTGTTGAATTATGAGAGATTCCTTAATGCTCTCCTTTTAGCAGGTCTCCTTCCATCGACTTCAACTCATCTATTCTGGAAATGAGGCTTAGAGTCCCATGATTACCTAGAGTCCTATGAGTACCTAGAGACTTTTAGTCATCGGTGGTGGTTTCTCTCACCATTTATAGTTGGGAATACATCAATGTCTCTTAATAGATGGATTCTTCAAGTTTTCAACCTCAACACCTTTATTCACACTTGTAAGAATGTACTCAGTGCCTTGATACCTAATTTCATTATCAATAGGTTGTCTCGAGTTTGATAATGGTATACCTTAATGACCAATAATCAAATGAAGTCTCATTGTGTTCAACCTCAACTCCTTTATTCACATGATGTACACTTTCACCTTTGGTGGATCGTGTAGAAGACTTTAAGACATCAGTTCATAGTCGCAGTTCTCCTAAGTTGTTGTTATCATTCATTGGACCAGTACCTATATGACTTCAATGATCATGGGAGATCAGATTATACTCCATTGTATACAAATATCTTCGGATTGATTTTGAGACTGGTTTTCACCAGGCCTTGTTCATGACTATGATAGCCTATGGCATATATCTACCTTTGTATTGCCTATTCATGGCCATGAACATCTGTTTGGTATATTTCCACATGGATCTGTAGTGTAATTCAAATTGGAAGCCATGTGCACAAAGTCATTATGGATTGTAATATTATTATGAGCAACTAGTTTGTCCATCTGGGTCTCAATTACTCCACTTCTGGGAATTATAATGTATTTCGTCCATCACAGATACTCCTATGACCTCACAAATTAGGGGGCATTTGTTATAGAAAGTTTTGTCTCACCCCATGCAACTTGCTTAGAAGGACTTTTCCATTTCCCTATGCAGACTTGAAGTCCCTTTTTTGCAATTCCTAGATCTAAAAATCAAATTTTTCCACATATACGCGCCCTAACAGCTATACAACATGCGTATACACAGGTTGCACATTACAACCTGCGTACATCGCGTTTTGTGCCCAAAATTAAAAAATTATGTTGAGCTTCCATGTCACGTCATGAGATCCATGATCCTTGACCTTCCATATACTGGAAACGTTCTGACTCGACCCTTTAGTTCAATTTGGAGGCTATAAATGGGCCATATCCAAGATGTGGAAAATAGGAGAAAGAATTCAAATTTGAGAGAAACGTTACTCTAGAGAAATTATTCACTCCATATTGAGTCTGCATCCCTTTGTCCTTTTAAGTCTGAACATATTGTTCAACCCCCAAGATATTCCCTCTTTGATGGAGACACTCATTGTCTCTCTTATATGAGCTTGCCTTTCGTGGAGGATTGAAGTGGTGGAGGTCCAACTAGAAGGGAATTAGTTTCTCGGTTCCAAGACGTGCCGACATAGAAGTTTGTGATTCATAGACTTTTGTTGTTTATATTTTAATATAAATGTTCTTTTCTCGTCCAATTAATGTCTTTCAAATATTTGAATTGTTATTCCATGGGCATATTTGTTTTGAATATTGATGTGTTATGCTATTATTTGTGCTAACCTTATACATTATCGCCATATGCTTGTGTATCTTGGTTGTTGAGGACAAGTTTCATGTGTATAGATTTGAGTCGAGTGCTCAACAATGGTCTTCTTCGAACATCCGGATGAGGTAGGTTCTTTATCATGTCTTGTTAGAATATTTGTTTATATAGCATACTTGAGACTAGTGTTCGTGCTCTTTTCGTCGATGTGTGAGCAAAAAGTGAGCACTTACATGCCTAGTTGGGCTCTTCTAGTCATGACAGCTGTAATGCAAAAGGTTAGAAAGAAAACAATAAAGGTATTAACAAGAATTAAACAAGAACT
>WSFP011484028.1:0-15745 GCA_009831015.1 Picea engelmannii | reverse complement strand
TGGCTGACACTGAGTTTCCAGTCCCTCCAAAAGTTTTGGAAGAAGATCCAACCATTATAATGCCTCTTACAGATGCAGAGCAAGAAGAAGAAAAAGAGGTTGAACTCTACACCATACCATTTGTGGACAATCTAGAGAACCAAGCGGAGTCCCCTGTGAAGCGAACTCCAACAAAAAGAAAACAACCAAAAATAGTTGCACCTGCAAAAGATAAAAAAATCGGTAGAGTCAGTTGCCCAACCACTCGACATTGATTGGCAAGGAATCTTCAAAGTCGATCAGCCGATCAATTTTGATGATTCAGCAATGAAAGAAAATTTCGACAAGATTGTCGCGAGAATACTCCAGCAAGTTTAAGAAAAAGGCAAAGCAAACCAACGAGAGGAAGCCACGACTCGACAAATCATGAAATCAATCGTTGGCCCTGCATTTAAGGAAGCGATGGCTCAGATCAAAGAAAACCGTGCTAAATCCACAAAAGATAAGGAAACTCTGGAGAAACAAGTGGAAACAAGGCGACAGAAGAAACAGAGGTTGGAGGATCAGCAGGAGTAAAGCACTAGTCGGACTCACCCTCTTGTACGTGGTCGAACAAGATCAATTTGCACGGTTCAACCCATCGACCCTGTTGCTAGAAAACAAAGAACAAGGCAGTCCACCATCAACCTCGCACAGGAATCCCCACTGGTCGAGCCAACCAAGATTATAGAAGAGAAAGGGCCAGTCGAAGACCACCCGGCACAGCAGACAAAGAAAAGAAAGGCCAAAATTGAAGTCTCTTCTGAAGAGAGTGTCGGACCAGGATGACGAATCAAAGGTTGACAACTCGATTGAAGTAGTTGAGCCAAACCTCCCCAACAGGGAAGAGCGGGAACAGGTGCATCAAGAAGGCTAGGGAGACGAGCACCACCACGACATTGAACAGAATGAGCAGGCCCCCCAAGATGATACAAACATACAAGAACAAAGTCATGTACCTGAGCAGTTGGTCTGGCATACAAGGTCAATACAACTGGGGTCAGTTGAGCCAGTTGTTCCTCCACAGACTGACCAAGTGGAAACAGAGCATCAACAAAATCAAGAAACAGAGAGGACCAACAAAAAGATCAGGATGCACAAGATACAGCAAAGCATTCCACTATGTAAGACAAGGGTCAAATCACAACTAACGAAGGGTCAATAGATAAGTCAACTCCCCTCTCAGAGCAGTCGACTGGAAATCAACCACTTGCACAAGATCCTGAGAAGAGCCCTAAGGAGAATCTTGAAAAAAGTCCTGAGAAGAATCTGGAGAAGAATCCCAAGAAACATCCTAAGAAGACACATGAAATGACTGATAATCCATAGCAACAGCCATCAAAGTCAAAGGGAAAGAACAAAAAGAAAAAGAAAACAGTCCACCGAAAGGAAACCACATCCTCTATTACAACCTTCACAGCTTTCAAGCCAGTCGAAACATCTAAACCCACAACAGAAACAATATTTGATCCCACCTTAGCATCCGATAATCAAATCTTTGACCTATATAATGAAGTCGCCAAAGAGTCAATATCCAGATGGAAGTGCGCAATGAAGGATGGGGATAAGTTGACAGGAAAAAAAGACAAAGAGAAGAACACATGGAAGAGCTACATCAACCTAGCGAAAGAGAAACTGGACTTGGAACCACCAACCGAGGAAGTCGACCGACTTGACTCCTTTAAGAAATTGGTCGAGAAGTTAGTCGAGTCGAACCTACAAGGGCAACAGGGAATTCAACGACTGAGGGAGGTGAACAAGAAGATGAAGCAAGAGCACGCCCAAATGATTGAAGCCAACCAACCGTTGATGATTGATCAGACTTCAATCATCCTTCAGTCGGAGCATGAAAAGTTTAAGGAAATCCGACAAAGCTTAGATGAGGTGATTGATCAAGCTGCCACACAAAACACTATAGTAAGTAATTGGCCAACTTACTTTGCCTCGACCTTCAGCAAGCTAAAGGCTCAGAGAAGTGTGTTAAAAGATTTGACAAAGAAGAAGAACATGACACCCGAATCCAGAATGAGGACGGCTCTGGCTACGCAAATCGACAAAAAAAAGGAACTTGAAGTACATCTTACCCAGCAAGAGAGAGAGTGGTTTAGAGAGTGTAAGAAAGCACAATTAGAAACCAAGAATGTTGTGGAACACCTCGATCAAGTCATTAAAAAGATACAACAGGAGAAGGAGAATTTCAACCCTGAATCGACCACAGTACAAAATGCTTCCATCACCGACAAGCTGGCTACCTTACACAAATGAAAACACTTGGAGTTCAGGCACAGTACTTAATTGATGAGTGGCACACATTTGCCCAATATTTACACAGACTGGCACCTCATATATACCAAACTGCTTTTCAGCACCTTCCACAGCAACCAACACAACGACATCAGTCAAGTCCTGCCTCTCCTTATCAACAAAGATTCCAATTTTTCAGCCCAAGTGTATCCGAGTCAAACTTTCCAACTGCCAGCCATCACTCATCAACGCCTGAAATTGAAGTGGAAGGAGCAGATGCTTCGCAACTAGACAAAGGTATTAACATTTTGGACCCTCGAGTACACCTTTATACTTGGCCAGAAACCATACCAGAAGAACCAGCCATCCAGCCAAATCAAACAGATGAGCAAATACATCCAGCAGCATCACCAACAAAACCCCCAGAAATTCAGCAAGCAACCATAGAAGATCCAACAAAGTGATTGGTCCAATTAATTATCTGTCTTATTCAAAAAATTTGTAATCTCATTCTCTGAAAATTTTGTAAATGTAATAGTCACAATCTCCATATTGCTCAAGACGAGCAAGGATTTGAGGTGGGGGGAGATGTTGTAGGGGCTAGTCGACTCTATCAACTAGACCCAACAGTCAACCAAGTTAGACATGTAAGTCGGTTGACTGCCTAGTCGAGTATGTAAGTTGGTCAATCACCCTGTCAGGTCGACCGACTGAGGCAGTTAGGAAGTTGTAACTGCCTGTAACGGAATGTACAAGTATAAATATATGGCTATGTAACAGAGAAATAGAGGCTTTTGTATCAAAATATAAAGAGCATATTGTTGGTCTCCCTACTACTTTGTGTATTCCTATATCTCTGTCTATGTGTGTGCTTGTACATTAGTGCTTTGTGAATATTGTTCTGTGTGAAGGACTACTGGGAACATCTTCATACATTCCCCTAGATTACAACATTGCTTCAATTTCAAAACAGTATCTTCATTTTTTTCACCACGCGTAATGGTGGTTTTGGTATTATACTAGGTACTTATATGTAAAGACTTAAAACCTTTGGCACTTTCAGTATTAAATTTGAAATTCCTGACCCTTGAATCAGACGGACATCATTTTACTACCTTCAGGCAATAAAGCTTCTTTCACTGTACAATAATCAAAAGAAAACTTCATTTCTTGAGGAAAGAAACGCATTAATTAGATGAAGCAATGCTCTAAAGAAAATATTCCAAGCTCGAAAGAAAATATGCCAAAATGTCTTTTTGCACGCCTCTAAGTAAGAGTTCCCCGGGCGCATCAGGAGCTTCTAGAGTATATTTTACCTCATCAAAGAAGAAATGCTATCAAAAGCAAATTTGGTATTACTTTGAAGTTGAAGCATCTCAAAAGAGGATGACTTGTTATGTATGAAAAATATATATACATAGACATGTACATTCTAATATAGATACACACATTATCTAAATATGGAAAATGTTTTTCAATTTTTTGATAGTATGGTAGCAAGCTGGAAAAGTTTTCAGAGAGTCACATCTCTTCTGTTTCAGAAACCTTTGCTGTAAATACAAAAGTTCAAGCAATATTATCTATCTGCTTATTTATAGCCTCTTAACCGATCATCTATAAATCCCATTCACGGGCTCTCTCACCCTCTCTTACCAGTGAACGCTCCATCACCATGACCAGAACAGGCAACAGAAAAAAACTTTTAAAAATAGCTAACCCATTTTCAAACTGACTGAAAACTTACCTCTTTTACGAGCAAACATCATTCTTCGCTTTAGAAGCCTCTTCTACAATCTGAAGTATAGCAGCTTTCAAATTCAAATAGTCATCCAAAGTATTATAAATTTGATGAGAGATTCTTGCATAAGCTTTGAAACTCGGTCCTCCATTTGAATGCAAGTCTGTCTTTGGTGCCCTGTAATAAATTGGAACCTCTACAGCAAACTCCTTCCTTAGACGAGACCTTAATTTTAAGGCTTCCTGGTCTGATGAAACCTCCACACAATTTGGTAAAGCAACCATGGCCATAGATGAGCATAATTCTGGAGATGTCCCCAACTCGGTTCCCCAGGCCTCAGCTAGCATTTCCCCCATAGCAACTACCTTCTCATGATTCTTCTGCCTGATAGCATTAATGCCACCCTCGAATTTTTTAGTGAACTCCAAAACAGAAGGCACACAAAGCTGCGCACTGTAGTCTCTAGTACCAACCCAAGCAGACTCTGCTGGTAATCCATTCCCAAATTCATGGGAAACAATTGGGTGATGCATAATAGGATGGAATGTGCGTCGGCAGTAAAGAAATGCAACAGAGGGAGGGCAGAAAAACCATTTGTAGAGGTTGCTAGTGTAAAAATCAGCACCAATCTCTTGCATATCAATATCTACATTCCCAATAGCATGAGCACCATCTACAAAAACCTGATCTACCCCTTCATCTCTGCATATCCCAATCAGCTCTTTTAAGGGGAGAAGAACAGAGGGCATGGAACTTACATGGTCTATGACTGCCAATCTGATTTTACCGCCATCTCGCTTGCCACGGTCCACTGATGCCCTGAAATTCTCTATGATTTCTTCATTGGATCGCACCGGGAATGGCAATTCAACCTCAATGATGCGCGCTCCAGCCCGGCCTGCATAAGCCTGGATTGCCTTCCTCACAGCTCCATAGGCATAATGAAGCATCAGTATGACATCACCCTTCTGAAAACTATTCTCCATGAATGCCCAAGCAACCTGTTGGAGCACAACTGCCGCTGCAGTGGTGGCATTGTCCACAAGGGAAACTTCGTCAACATGTGCAGCATTGATCAACTCGGCGACTGTCTTGCGAGATTGCAATAGACCCTCCTGTAAAGGCCCAAAACAAAAACTATCAGGCTGTTGCAAAAACAAACGTGCCCACTTGGCCTGTGAATCTAAAACCGAAGCAGGGCAGGTCCCAAAACTTCCATTGTTTATCCGAGAAATGCCCTGTTGATGGTGCCCAAATTCTGTCCTGATCAAATCCAGCTCGCCGCCATGGTCATCCTCTGCAATAATGGGTCTTTCTCTCTTTAATCCCCGTTTTTTCTCAGCCAAAGAATGATTACTGATGTCTTCACTTATTACCAATCCATCTGCAGTACTTGCAGAATAAGACGACCCGTGATTCTCTAAGAAATCCTTCTCAGACATTTCACATATACCCATTTTATTCTCTTCTTGACCCACAAGCCCATCAGAGCAAAAGCACCTACACAATAGTTCTTTCTCCATTTTTAATGACAGGAAAAATGATTAAAAAAAAAAACTTAGTTCAAATCTTTGATTCTTTCTTTTTCCCTTACTGAAATTTCAGAGCCAAGTTTTGATTCTTTCCTTTTTCCTTACTGAAATTTCAGAGCCATGAAGGGATTCCAGTGGCCTTGGTTACCTGGTCTTATTTCAAGCACAGGTAGAGGTGGAGGTGGCATCATTCACGTTGAAGAACAGAAAACAAGCAGGTACAGTGATGACCATCATTTGATAAAAATATATCCATAGAGGAAACCACACTGACTCGGTATATAATTTTACTCAGTATATAATTTTATAAGATAAGCGTGGGGAACCCCGTCTCTTTCCTTGTCCCACCTCACAACTCTTTTTTTTCATTATCGTGGTATCTTATTTGTCACAGGAAAGCCCCTCACCCGGCCATAGCCTCTCTCCCCTGGGAATCTTATTTGTCATAGAAATTATTCTAATGCCCTCAATTCCATGGTAAATTCGCTTAAAGGTGACGCAGTAACTAACGAGGTACTTGTTTAACCGATTGACAACCTACATTTCACAAATATTCACGACAGTGCTCTTATGAATTACACTTTGGTTGATTTTGAATTATGAATAACACTTTCGAATATTTTGAAAATAAATAAAGGTATTTGTTTTGAAATCTCCAATTTACTTCATTGATGTTCACTCCATCGTGTTGGCTCTTTACAAATGCTTTGTCCTTCTCCTTAAAGGTTTGTTTTTTTCCTTTTATGTATTCCTTGAGATGTGGTTATGTGCTCCCCGTGTCTTCTTTACATTGTATCTTTGAGAGTATCATGGATCAATTCTAACCTTCAATGGGTATATATATATATATATATATATATATATAACTCATCCCACCGCTTGCTTTCCTCATCAAAATTAATTATATTATATAATTATAATATTAACTTACCTTCAATGGGCATATATATATATATAACTCATCCCACCGCTTGCTTTCCTCATCAAAATTAATTATAATATTAATTTACATTCAACTTGTTTGTGAAGCTGGCCCTCATGTGACCTCACAAAAAAATAAAACTTGTCAACTCTTAAAGATGAAAAATGGAATCTTCCAATATTTCAACCAAGGTTGTCTATTAGATAGAAATGTTTAACATGGGGCTTGTTTCATTTATTATTGTTGATCCAGATTATATTAAGAACGACATGAAGGAAAAGATATAACAAGGAAACACATAGAGATATTGCAAGAAATACAATAATACAGATAAACTCAGATTCTATTAAAGACTGTTTGAAATACAAAATACTGTAAAATGCAAAGAACACAAGCTAGCTAGAATGGTGGTAGTGTATCTTTGAAGATAGAGATGTGACAACTATGCTCATTCGTAAATAAACTCATTACAAAGAGGCAAAAAATGCCTTTTAACATAAAGTAACAATGAGAAAACCCTAAACATCCAAAACCCTAACCCTAGAAGATTAAACGCCAAAAGGTTTGTGGGCCCTGATGTGGTTAGTTGATATGTCAACTTCTCGGGGGTGCAAACTTTTCATACAATCTATGTTTGGGGTGCTTGGTACTTCGTCGGAAAGGTCTATCCAAGGAGTACACATTTCATTTGGCCTAGCATCTGCCTTCACGTACATGCTAGGCACTTTCGATAAAAAAAAAACGTCGTTTAGGGCCTCAAAACGGCCCTAGAAGTTTGGGACCCGAAAAACCGTAGAAAAACTACCTAGATGTGGAACCATTATGAATTAGTGGAATAGGTGGGTGGCCACGAGTATCCACTTGAATCAATCTTCCCCCCTTAGGAAGCAATTGTCCCCATTGAGTCAAGTTCCTCCATCAAATGGGGAAACTTTTGTTGAATCTGACTCCTGGTGAGCCACTTGCCCTAGTGAAGAAGTTGCCCTACTTTAACGACTCGGTAGAGTTGGATGTTCTGTTGGCGGGTTCCCTTCATCTTGGTGTCCATGATATAGTCAATTGTAGCTTGTTCAATGCAGTTAGGATTGAGTTATGTAGGGGCCAAGGACTTGGTCACGTTCGAAGTGTCCAGGAGAGGTGGAAAATATGGGCGAAGCAGTTCCACATTAAATACCAAGTGAAAGACAAGGAAAGGGGGAATCCTTAATTCAAAAGCAATCTCACCCACAACCTTAGTGATGGTGTAAGGCCCATATCGGAGTGGGTGGAGCTTTCGATGGGGTCATGTGAGGCACTCTTTATGCAAATGCAACCATACCTTATCTGCCACCTGAAACTTGTGTGGTACCCGATGTTGATCATGGCACTCCTTGTACTTAGCATTGGCTTTCTGCAAAATGTCATGAACTTGTTGTTGAATGTGTTGGATTCACTCAGCAAATTTGGTTGCTCAATCAACCTCAGTCTGAGCATGGGAGGACTCTTCATGTGCAGCTAAAATGGGTAGAGCTACGTCAACGAGGGCCAATGGATGAAACCCCAAGCACACCTAAAAAGGGTTGTGGCCAATAAAGCTATGGAGGGCTCTGTTGTAGCTATGTTGAACATGAGGAAGGCCCTCATCCCATGTGTGTGGATGTTTGGAATTGTACATCCTCATGATATGGACAATCATCCTATTGATCACCTCTGTTTTTCCATCAGTCTATGGGTGGAAGGCAGTTGATTTGGTTAGCTCGGTTTCCATCATTGACCATAGGTTGGACCAAAAACTACTCAGGAACCTATTGTCTCGATATGAAATAATGGTCTGTGGGAGCCCAAAATGAATCCAAACACGTTCAAAGAAGAGCTTAGTGGTGGCCTCGACTGTGATGCTCTTCTTGAAGGGTGCCAAAATTGCCATCTTAGAGAATCAATCAACGACCACGAAGACATAGTCATTCTCATGCTTGGTTGAAGGTAGGTCAGACATGTAATCCATGGAGATGGACTCCCAAATCCTATCGGGAGTAGGAAAAGGGGTGTATAGCCCCTATCTCTTGATGGTAGGTTTGGAAATGGCGTAGGAAATGCAGGATATGATGTACTTGTGGATATCTTGTTGAAGCTTCGGCCAATAAAAATGCTTTTGCAGTACTACCATTGTTTTTTCCACACCAAAGTGTCATGTCGCTCGACCGTAATGAGATTCCCACATAAGATTTGTCTACTCACTTGAAGGAACATAGAGATGGATCAGATGGCATAACAATCCATCTTGGAGATGAAAGTTTGGAACTATCTTTCCTGTGCTCAATGTATGATAGGGAGCAGCAAAGTCAGAGTCGCTATTGTATAATTGTGTCCACCCGGACATCTCATTCCCACATGAGTTAAGAACTGTGGTTAGCGCCACAACCGGGGGTCGACTAAGGAAGTCTACAACATGGTTGGTACTGCCCTTCTTATACTTGATGTTCAAATGGAATTGTTGCAGGTACGTGGACCACTTCTGATGGTGGTCATTCTGTAACTTTCACTGTGTCTGCATGAATTGCAGAGGCATGTGATCAGTGTGGATGATCATTTCCTTCCCTATAATATAATGCTTCCACTGTTGACACACCTGCACAATGGAGTACATCTCTTTATCGTAGGTGGGGTATCTACGAACATCATCAGATAGCGTTTCACTGTGATAGGCCACCATATGCCCATGTTGAGTGAGGACCGCATCGATAGCATAATATGAATCATTTGTCTTGATCTCAAATGGTTGTTGCAGGTATGGAAGAATAAGCACTAGAGTTGAGCAGAGGTGAAATTTCAAGTCCTTGAATTCTTTCTATTGGGATGTGGCCCAAACAAACTTGGCCTTCCCTCCACCCTTGAGCTTAGGGCCCAAGTGACATGAGAGAACCCCATCACAAACCTACGATAGAATTTGGTGACACCCAAGAAGCTACAGAGCTTGGTCAATGTTTTTGGGGCCGACCAATTGCGGATGACTTGGATCTTGGTCACATCCACATGCACACCCTACTCATCTGTGATGTATCCCAAATATTGGATTCTCTACACGTCGAAGAAACATTTCTCCAAATTGGCATATAACTTGTGTTGTTGCAGGGTGTCCAAGACTTGTTGAATGCACTTCAAATGTTCCTCCCAGGTTTTTATAAAGATGAGTATGTCATCCAAATATACAACCACAAAGGATTTTGTGAATGGCTACAATATATCATCCATCATTTGCACGAATGAGGTTAGCGCATTAGTCAAGACGAAAGGCATGACCAACCACTCAAAGAGACCTTCTTTATACTTGAAGTTTACCTTCGATACGTCAGTTTTCTCAATCGACACCTAATGGTAGCATGACTTCAGACCAATCTTAATGATAAATTTGGCTCCCTTGAGATGATCGAGAAGATTATCAATCTGTGGGATTAGGTTCCGATTTTTTACTGTGATCTTGTTCAGGGATCTGTAATCAATACAAAGTCACCATGTCATGTCCTTCTTCTATACTAGAACAATTGCGCTCCCACAAGGTGAGGATATTAGTATGATGTGGCCCTTCAGAATTAGTTCTTGGATCTGGTGTTTGATTTCTTCATTTTCCATAATAGAACACCTATATACAGGGTCGTTAGGCAAAGGAACATCGGGTGTCAAATCAATTAAGTGTTTTACATGACAATGAAAAGGCACCCCAATAGGTGAGGCAAATATGTCTTTGTACTCTTCTATTATCTTGTCCACCTGATATTTTTGTGTAGAGAGACCTCGTGTAGAGGTTTTGGCCATTGTAGTGACCTTTTATTCACCTTCCAACCAGACCATAAAGAGGACAAATATCCCACTCTGAGACACCACCTTATGGCACTACTTCACAAAGATCAAAGAGACCGCAACAGTTGGGACTGCCTCCAATACCCTATATAGTTGACCTCCCAAAGTAATAATGACACTATGGCTAGATTCATAAACAACATGACACTTCCACATATATGGTTGTCCTAAGAGAACATCACAAACTTCAAGGGGGGAAACATCACACAATACCTCATCTTTGAAGGGTTTAATATCATAGTGTAGGAGGCATTGCTAGCTTATACGAATGTCTCGTCCCTTACCGAACCAATCGATGGTGTATGGTTGAGGATGCGACATCATTGTTAGGTTCAACCTCTTGAAAACTTCTTCTGAGATTAGGTTCTTCTGTATACCACTGTCAACTATGAAATGGAGGGGGGTCTCGTTCACCCACATTTGTGAGTGGAAGAGGTACTCCCCTTCTTTAGGCTCCTCTGGTTCCTCTAACTGGAATTTTGTGGTAGCGATGATGACACTGGGTTCTGTGTCAATGATTTGTTTTCTCTCATTTGGTTCCGAAATAGAGTTTGAGTCGACATCCAACTCTAAGGATTTCCTCTCAACCAACAATGACTGCTTGGAGCAACATTCATCAGTGTTGTGCCAAGGGATTTTGTGGAACTCACACCACTTTCTAGTGTCATTCTTCAACTTCATGTTACCCTTATTTGTTGGTGGCTTGGACTAGTTATCTTGGGGTTGGCCATCCTTGATTTATCCTTTTCTTTGGAAGTTAGGACCACCTTTACTGTGCTTTTTCTACGATGGGTTTATAGAGTTGAAATCTCGGTTTTTTTTTTTCTTGAACTTTTTCTCAATCTTGACAACATATTAGTAAGAGGCTTCCAGTGAGGGGATGTCTAGGAAATCCATATCTATTTGGATGTACCTATGTAGGCCACTGCGGTACTTCAAGACTAGGTACCGCTCGGAGTCTTTAATACCCAACTTTGTGCAAAGGTATGGAATATGTTGGTGTACTCTGGCACCATCCAGTCTCTCTCCTAACACATAATTGTCCATCTCATGTATTGGTCATCATAGTTTCCAACAAGGTAGTATTGATCCTTGAGAGCATCAACAAAATATGCCCAAGTGGGTTCTAGCCCAAAATTGCAGCAACCTCGTCTCTAACATGTTGCTCACAATAATTTCCCCACCAAACTCTAACATGGGGAAGAGATTTAAGGAGCGCAAAGGTGATTTTTTCACTGTTGGAAAAATTTTGGACGGAGAAATAACCCTGTAGCAAAATTAACCATTCTTCCAAAGCATTGGCATCTATCTGGCATTTAAATAAATGAATATCAAAGTTAACTTGTACCTTGAAGGGTGTCCCACCTCCGAATTGACTGTTATTTGAAGGTTCCACCATTGTTGTTGCCAGTCGTTGAAGGATCTAGGTGAAACTATCCATCATCTTGTTCCTTTGTTGTGCAAGGGATTCCTTGAGCAACAGTTTGATAGGATCTCCTGCTCTATCATATATCTTTTCTTCTTCCATGGGAGGGCACTTAGGCTAGCGAGAGAGATTATCCTCAAGACAAACTATCTCAAGACCCAACTCTCTATACCCTGACCTCGTCGAGGACATATACTAAGAAACAACAAGGAGCAGACTACTATGATAACACTGATCCGTATTATATTGAGAACGACATGAAGAAAAATATATAACAAGGAAACACACATAGATATTGCAAGAAACACAATAATACAGATAAACTTGGACTCTATTAATGATCACTTGAAATACAAAACACTGTAAAATGCAAAGCACACAAACTAGCTAGAATGGTGGTAGCTTATCTCTTTCTGGCTAAGAAATTTCTATCACGAATTCTCAAACATGTAGTGAGGCAAAATTGCCTAGCCAAAAAGAAAAACATAAACCATTATAGAATTCTCACTCGCACACTCTTTTGCAATCAACTCAATGAGTAAAACATAGCTAACAATATGTAGATAGATCCCTGGAACAATATCAACAAGTAAAAGTATGTAATATGTCAATATCTACCTTTCACATTAGAACTCTACCAGGCATATTTGAATAAAATATCATCTCAATAAACATCCACTATTAATGATTATGTTTCACAAGACAATTCTTGCCCCAATCTCTATGCAACTCAAATTTTACATGTATATTATTATCATAGTCATTTCATTGTAGATCACATGAAACAACATTATACCATAAACCAAATATAAGAGTAAATTCCATCCACAAAAGAAGAGCTAACGATAACATCTAAAAATCCACTTTCCTTACCGCTTAGTTTACTTACTATCACCAATAATCCAAACTAGAACATGGTATATCTTTAAAATGATGAGATTGAGTGGTCTCCCTTAATAATTTGACATTCAACAAAATTGGTGAAAGTATGGTAGTCACCACACACACCAAAGTTCTTAGCAATACGAATAATTGTCCGAGGGGGTGTATTGATAAGTGCAAAAGCAATGGCCATCTTCTCATTATGGTAGACATCTGTCAACCCCTTATTCTCATTGGTAGATATAAGGCACCATTCGTAAGGCTCCTTAGTCTTAGACTACAATATTAATATCAGAGTCCATCGATTTAACTATTAAAGTTAAGACTTTTACTATCAATAGATGTTAGAGTTTAAACTACTAATATTAATGCCTTAGTATTAATGTCACGATGGAAAATAAAATATCACGATAAAACATATTCACATTTCTTAGGCTGATAATATATAACTACATTACAAGTTTTATTCCGAGTGTATTAATAAATAGATTTGTTTGCATATGCAATTATATATTATGAGTCTACCAGGCATATTTGAATAAAATATCATCTCAATAAAAATCCATTACTAATGCTTATGTTTCACAAGACAATTCTTGCCCCAATCTTTATGCAACACAAATTTTACATGTATATTATTATTAGAGTCATTTCATTGTAGATCACATGAAACAACATTATACCATAAACCATATATAAGAGTAAATTCCATCCACAAAAGAAGAGCTAATGTTAACATCTAAGAATATACTCTCCTTACTGCTTTGTTTACTTACTATCACCAATAATCCTCACTAGAACATGGTGTATCTTTAAAATGATGAGATTGGTGTATCTTTAAATGATGAGATTGAGTGGTCTCCCTTAATATAATTCGACTTCCAACATATTTGGTGAAAGTATGGTAGTCACAACACACACCAAAGTTCTTAGCAATACAAATAATTGTCTGAGGGGGTGTGTTGATAACTTCAAAAGCAATGGCCATCTTCTCATTATGGTATATATATGGCAACCCCTTATTCTCATTGACATATATAAGGCACCATTAGTAAGGATCCTTAGTCTTAGACTACAATATTAATATGAGAGTCCATCGATTTAACTATTAGAGTTAAGACTTTTACTATTAATAGATGTTAGAGTTTAAACTACTAATATTAATGCTTCAATATCAATGTCACGATGGAAAATAAAATATCACGATAAAACATATTCATTTGTCTTAGGCTCATAATATATAACTACATTACAAGTTTTTTTTCCGAGTGTATTAATAAATAGATTTGTCTGCATATGTAATTATATATTATGAGTCTATGCCACTATAAATATAAATATTTGTTTGCATATGCACAATATATCTTATCTATTACAATATTCATGTATTTCAACAGTAATGCAATGTTGATATTCTATTAACTTTGATTAGTGATATTCTATTAGCCCTCGATTAATGATATTCTATTAACTCTAGATGTATTTATCTATCACAGTTTTCTTGTATTTGTGTCATAGGTTCAAAATATATAATTACATTTAGAACTCAGAATATTAGAATATATATGCAATTAGACTAAAAATATATATTTTGTCGTCGAACAAAAACTATATATATTTTACATGTACACTTTGATATACTATTATATAATATATAATATGAGAATATACCAATATTCTGCATATATGTATATTATATAGGCTTAGACTCATAATACATATTTTTGCAATTAGACTCGAACTATAATTATAATTCTAAATGGTATAACTTTGGATATAAGGCACCATATAAGAATAAGTTCTATATATTATATTCAATTGAATGAGTTTTTCTCTTAGTCTTCCTTACAATGTATTGCATTACATGAAGAGAATCGAAATCATAGACATGTGGATTGTTGATGTTGTTTTTAATTGAGCATAAAGGGGTTCACTTCTCTAATATCGACATCATAGAAAGATAAATTTCTCTAATGAAGCTAGAATATTTAGGAGTCAAATTTTGGGAGGATTGAAGATAACAAATGTTTGTATTATGATTTTTAGACCGACCTTTCTTGGGAGGTCGATCTTTAAATCCATGGAACCAATCATCCTCCCTTGAGAACTTCAATCCCTCATTGGAATCGTATACACTGATTTCCAATTTTGAATCATGAAAAAACACACATTCGAATATTATCACAAATTGCATTGATAAAGTAAGGATGTTCACATGAAAATCTCCTCGAACACTTAATATCGCCCTCTATGAATGCTTCATTCGAACCCTTTGTATTAAATCTAAGTTTAAATATATCTCTCTATGACCTCTGAAGTTCATGAGATGAAACAAAATTAAATAGTTCGATGGTGGTTCTATGAAAGTTATCATCTCTTCTAAATGTTGATTCAATTGCGTGTTCAATGTTGATTCAATTGCGTCTTCACCAGTTTCATCATTAACATATTTCCTCCATTTTCGAGAGTGTTTCAAGAGGGGAACTAAAACCTAGTTTTAACAAATTGATTGAAAGAATGAATTCTAACTTGATTTTAAGGGCCTATGAATGAAGTTTTCAAATAGGATCTCTAAAGTTCCTGAAAAGTTTCTAAGGCCTAGTAATTCGAAGAGTGAGAGACATGTTAAATAGGAAGGGCAAACGAAAGAAATTTGACCATGTACAAGTCATCGAGAAAATGATGCTTGATCAAGTAGTTGCATTGATTTTAACAATGAGATAATGTAAAACAATAGGGTGCATTGATCTCAGTGATGATACAATTGAAAAATGATTTACAACAATCAAGTAGTTGTATTAATTTCAATAAAGACAATACAAAACAATGGGTTGCATTGATTTCAATGATAATACATAAAAAAATGATTTAGAGCAATCAAGTATTTGCATTAATTTCAACAATGGTATAATGAAAAACAATTGGGTGCATTGATTTCAATGATAATATAGTGAAAATGATTTAATGCATTAATTAAAAAAAATGATACGAAGAAAGTTGATTTGATGCATTGATTTGAATGCCAAGATAGTGTAAATTATCAAGTGAAATGACTTTAGTGTAACAAAATGAAACTAATTTCAAAATACATATTATGATGTTGTGAAAGAGATTCCCAATGATAAGTTGCAGTCCACCTCTTTGTT
>WSFP011484025.1:0-15745 GCA_009831015.1 Picea engelmannii | reverse complement strand
TCAGTCCAGAGGAGCACGACAGGAGACCAACACAAGTCATCTGAACTTAGTCCAGAGGAGTACGACTAGCCTATCACATAGGCGTTCTCACAGATTGTCTCAACTCAGTCCAAAGGAGAATGATCTGGAGAATGTCTCATGAATCATCAACACTCCCTCTCAGCTAGGGAGGCATTCTCCACCAGGCCAAGTCTCTCACGGAAGTATTCGAACTTTGTCCTGGCAAGCGGTTTGGTGAAGACATTTGTAACTTGCTCGTGTGTAGAAAGGTACTGCACATGTACTGCTTTCCTCTGCACCATATCTTTGATGTAATATCATTTGATCTCAATGTGTTTCGATTTATCGTGAAACACATGATTCTTTGAGAGCTTCACACAGCTTTGATTATCGCAATGGGTAACGGTGGAATCCATCTCATGTCCAAATAAGTTTGCAAGGAGCTTGCGAAGCCACATTACTTTGTGGACTGCCACACATAATGCAATGTACTCTGCTTCTGCGATACTCAAAGCCACATAAGTCTGTTTCCTGCTGCACCAGGAAACCATGGCAGATCCCAAAGTAAAACAACAACCGGAGGTGCTCTTCCGGTTCATTGCACTCCCTGCCTAATCTGCATTGGCATATCCCTGCAATCTCATGTCTACACCAAAGGCATATCTCAGTCCATAACCAACTGTGCCTTGTGAATATCTCAACACATGCTTCGCTGCTATCCAGTGTGTTTGTCTCGGCTGACTCATAAATTGACTGAGTACACTCACTGCATAGCATATATTACGTCCGTTGTTAACCAAATACATCAATGATCCAATCAACTGTCTGTAAAGATGTGGATCAATCTCGCCTGAATCAGAAGAAGTCTCGCTCAGTTTCTTCATATTCATCACCATCGATGTAGGCATGGACTTGCAGTCTGTCATCCCGAATTTCTTCAATATCTCAACTGTGTATTTCCCTTGACTCAGGAGAATCTCATCAGTCCTCTGCCACACTTCTGGTCCCAAGAAGTAGTGCATCATACCAAGGTCCTTCATCTCGAATTCAGAAGCCAATGCACACTTGCATTCAACAATAAGGCTTTCTGAACCGGTGAGGAATAAGTCATCAACGTATAGGACCAAAATCAGACACTCGTCACCAACAATGTTGTAGTATAGGTTGGGATCAACAACACTCTTGTTGAAGCCCAAATTCATCAAGTATCCATCAATCTTCTCATACCATGCACGAGGTGCCTACTTTAGTCCATACAGGGCTTTCTTCAACCTGCACACATAAGACTCCTTCTTATGTATCACGAATCCATCTGGTTGCTCGATGTAAACTTCTTCCTCAATCTCTCCATTGAGAAAGGCTGTCTTCACATCCATCTGATGTAGTCTCCAACCCATGGATGCTGCAAGGGAAATAATCGTACGGATGGAAGTGTATCGGGCAACAGGAGCAAATGTCTCCTCATAATCTATTCCCTCCACCTGAGAGAATCCTCTAGCCACAAATCTCGCTCTATATTTCTCGACACTTCCATCAGCTGCATGTTTGATCTTATAGATCCACTTGGAAGTCACTACAAACTTCCCTTCGGTCTCGGAACAATATCCCACACATCATTCTTCATGATGGACTGATACTCTTCGGTCATGGCATCTTACCAAACCTATTGACCTGCTGCTTCTCCATGACAAGAAGGCTCAGTATCAATGATGTGGCTCATAGCTGAAACATAGCTCGAAAATCTTTGTGGTCTCTTGCTCTCTCGAAATGTTCCACGAGGAGCTGCATGTCCCTCTGCTTCCTGCAGAGTTTGCTGAGCCCATGCAGGCCTTTTCTGGCCTACTGCAATGTCTCTGGGAACATCAACTGGATCAATAACTGTCTCACTCTAAACTACTGAAGGGGGAGAAGGTATTGTCTTTTCTTTCTTCTCGCTGTCAATCTCCATCTGAGATTCTCTGGATATTCGGAAGGCTATCTCTTCCTCAAAAGTGACATCTCTGCTAACCTCGATTTGTCTCTGACCAGGGATGTATATCCGGTATGCCTTCGAAGATTCACTGTACCCCACAAATGTACCCTTTCTGCCTGAAGGGTCTAGGTTGGTCCTCTTTTCCTTGGGTACATGAATGTATACTGGACACCCAAATATCCTGAAGTGTCCAACCTCAGGCTTCACTCCGATGAAAGCTTCTTCGAGAGTCATGTTCTTTAGAATCTTATGAGGACTCTTGTTCTGAATGTACACAACTGTCATGGATGCCTCTGCCCACAGAATCATAGGTAGATTTTGATCATGTATCATTGCTTTCGTTGCCTCAACAATGGATCCGTTCTTCATCTCTGCAACCCCATTCTGTTGAGGGTTATAAAGAACGGTGTACTCCCTCTTGATCCCTGCCTCAATACAAAAATCACTGAAATCCCTGGAGGTGTACTGTCCTCCATTATTTGATCTCAACACCTTGATCTTCCTCCCGGTTAGGTTCTCAACCCGAGCTCTAAACTCTTGAAATCTCGCAAGGACTCCATCCTTGGTCTTCAAGAAATAAATCCATGTCTTCCGAGAGTGATCATCGATGAAGAGTACATAGTACAAATATCCGCTCAAGGAAGCAACAATCATGGGTCCACAAACATATGTATGTATCAAGTCCAAGATCCCCTTGGATCTACTGTCATTGCTCGAAAAGAACCCCTTGACATTCTTTCCAAGAGCACAACCTCTTTAAACGCCATCATGCTCGATATGTATCTCTGGAAGGCCTGCCACCATCTTTCCCAGAGCAAGAAGGGCTCTATAATGTAAATGAGCAAGTCTCTTATGCCATGGCTCGCTCAAGCTGATAGTATCATGTAATAGGGCCTGGACTGGTTGGACAGTCAATCTATACAAATTGTTTTCTCGAACACCAATCACCCAGGCATAATCCATGCGTGAGTTCTTGTGCCATGCAAAAAATTTTCCTTCAGAGAAAGTAACCTTGTAGCCTTTATCCTCTAAGGCAAAAACAGAGACAAGGTTCCTTTTCATCCCAGGTACATATAGTACCTCACTTAATTTAAGTGGTATGTCAGAATCTAGTTGGAAGGAAGAAGATCCAACTCCTTTCACAGTATATCTGGCATTATCACCAAGTACAACATGCATACGAGACTCTTTCTCTACAAGATCTGTAAGATGTTCTTTATATCCAGTCATGTGTCTGGAAGCATCATTGTCAATCAACCAAATATCACTATCAATAGGAACCGTACCTGAGAGTGCTGAAATGAAGAAGAACGCTTCATCTTTTACTTCATCTTTGTGAGGTGGTTTTGAATCAACATCGGCAGTGGAGGCATGTTGTCTTCCTTTCTTCCTGGTAGGACAGTCTCTTGCAATGTGTCCGTACTTATCACATCTGAAACATTGAATCTTTGAAATCTCTTTTCTATGTTCATGACCTGGAGCTGCTGAAGTTTTCTTGTCTTTGAATGCTTTGTTGAAACTTCTTCTATTTCTTCTGCCTCTCTTTGCATGAGAAACAAGGGATTGATTGTCATCATGATGGGGGTCTTGCATGCCTCTAGCTTTAAGTCTGGTTTCCTCCTGAGTGCAGTCTGCCCATAGACGATCAAACTGAGGTAAATCTACTCTTCCACTGATACTTTGAATGAATGGTTCCCAATGGCTTGGAAGAGCATTGAGAGTAATCATGACAAGCTCTCTGTCTGTTATGGTTTCTCCAATGGCACCTAACTGATCTCTGATCTCTGAAATCTTCATGAAGAAGGTAGCAATAGTGTCATCTTTCGTTATCTTGGGATTTTGCAGTTGGTGTTTCAAAGTAAGAGCTCTGTTAGTGTTGTTGCTCTCAAACATCTGCTTTAGTGCATCATACATCAGATAAGCTGTCTTCAAGGTAGAGATGCGAGGTAGTAGATGATCTCTTACTGAGTAGATGATTATCTTTCTGGCTTTGACGTCTTCTGTCTTCCATTCAACCTTCTCTTTATCGATTGTTGTTGCTGGTAGAGTCTTTTCTATTAATCTCAATAGGTCACTCTCTTCCAGAGTGATGTGTCATCTTGACTTCCAGGAGCTGGAGTTGCTTGTTCCATCAAGCCTATCTTCTACCAAAGTTCTGTTCCTCATGGCTTGCATATTCTTCACAAACCCTAACGGCTAGGCTAGAAACCCTAGTGTTTTTCAAGAGGAAGTCTCTAGGAGGTTCGTTGGACTTATGACTGCCAACAAGAAACCCTAGAGAATCAAAGGAACCTCAGCAAGCTGCAAAAATACCCTAACGATCTCCAGAAACCCTAAAAACCTAAATCTGCAGAAATCCTAGGGCTGAAAATCAAAACTTCTTCAATTTTTGATCTGAGGGTTGCAGGTAGTGCACTGGATTAGGACGTACCTGCTTGTGAAAAAATTAGGCCCAACGATCTAAGGGAAAGTGCTAAAACTAGCTTGACAAGGAAAAGGGTAGGGGTTGTTTCTGCAGTTGCAGCAAGAAGGTGACGACTAGCTTGAAAGAGTGCAGGAGTAGCTTGTGCAATGGCTCTTCAGGAACAATACTCTGAAACCATGTTGAAATTTTAATGTTTAGCTCAAGAACATGTAGTTTCTTTCAATTTAGCATGAACTTCAACCATAAACAATGCAACAACACAATAGCTGCAGTAACCAAGATCACAAGAAGAATAACCATGCACAAGACACAAGAAGTTATCCTGGGAAAACCCTTCTCAAACAAGGGAAAAACCTAGCAATCCTTTGCTATAGTCAAGAGAAGATCACCCTTTCACCACAAACCCTAGCGCACACAAGAGGGTGCTCTATGACCAAGAAAGCTAGCGCCGAAGAGAAGTGCGCACCAAATTTCTGATCTCCACAATGTATGTTGTGTGAATGAGATATGATCCACAATGGGGATGTATCTCTCTTATAAATACATGACCTAACTCATCAATAGATGTGTCTATTGGCACAATAGGGTCAACTTGTACAACTGAATAATATAATTAATCTTTTACACAATATTAATTATCTTTACATAGTAGGACCGACTTGTACCCTTTACAATACAAATTAGGGTTTCACAATAATTTTACTCTTAGACAATATAGCAAGGGATCTCACAAACATCCTCTAGTGCTCTGCCACTAGGGACAAGTCCACATGTGCTCAACCACAGGGACGTCACTCTCAATAGATCAACTCAACTAAATCCATAGGAGTATGAACTGGAGAGCCATATCAAGTCGACTCAACTAAGTCCATATGAGTCTGACAGGAGACCATATCAAGTCATCTCAAGTCAGTCCAGAGGAGCACGACAGGAGACCAACACAAGTCATCTCAACTCAGTCCAGAGGAGTACGACTAGCCTATCACATACGCATTCTCACAGATCGTCTCAACTCAGTCCAGAGGAGAATGATCTGGTGAATGTCTCATGAAGATGCAATCATCAACAATAACTTTGTAATACATTAAAACTTAACCAAATGCATGAGTATTAGTGGCATCATCAGTTGCTTCCTTGTTGGACTCCATCACCTGCATGTTCAAGTCTAGTACTTGGTGCATTGAATGATTCATGTTTTTTTCGTAATTTGAATTCACAAAGTGTATCTGGTTAAAAAGGTCCAACTTGTTTTCCTTGGGACATATTTGCAATGGTACTGTGTAGAGTTGCACATCCAACGTCCACTGCTCTGATATGACGCCTTTGTTGCATCAAAATCCCCATGATAATTTCAAACCGAGTTGATACACTGGTGTCTTGCTCTTGAATTTTACTTGAGACTGATTGTATCGAGTTGTTGTTGCCTTCAATTATGCCCTCTTGCCTCCTTAATGCATGACGAGTCTCCTAAAGCTCATGGAATTTCATTTGAAATTGGTAGAGTGCCAATCCAATGAGATGAGAGAAGAAAACAACAAAACCAAAGTTGCCAAGCCTGAAATGAGAAATCGAGTTCCTCTGTACACAAAAGGAAGAAAGACTAAGTCCGAAACTAGGTTGAGAGAAACCAGAATTAAAATTGGGCCTAGAAATGAATAACCCTACCACTTCTTTTGAAAAAGACTCTTGAGCAAACATAAACCACCCACAACATGAAATCACTAGCCGACTTCTAGGGTCGTCTATGATAACTACCCTGAAGTCCAAATTATGCCAAGACTTTGTCGAGGAAACCAAGTAACCAGAACAAGGGAAAGGATTTATCGGAAAATCGATCAAACCCACAACAGGAAAATAAACTTCAACACCAACTGCATGTCAAATTTTCAAGCAATTAATGCATTAAATTTCAGATTTGAAAATTACTTCCAAGCAACCTCAAACAATAAACTAGGGTTGTTATCACTGAATAATTTTACACGGAAATTATGATAGAAAATTATAGTGGAAGCACAAAGATTAGAAAGAAATCATCCATGCACAAGAGACAAAATTTCTGTTTTGTAAAATTTTCAGATTGAGAATTTCTGAGGACAAAACCAGTCCTCTCAGAAAATTACAAATTTAGTAAAATTTCAGAAAATCCTTCCAACTTGCAAACCTGCTATTGTACCTTGCTGATGTCACCTGTACGACTGTACAGACCTACTGATGTCACCTGTATGGATGCACGAACCTGCTGACATCACCTGTACGACCCACATGTGCAGTTGAATTTGCTGTTGCAGTTTGCACGTGCGGTTGTTTTTGTTTCCTATACGGTCCACACATGTGGTACAGATTGTACAGATCACACGTGCAACATGTACTCTTCTTCCTCTCACACATGTGAGCTCACACGTCTGGCCTCCTCTCTCTTGGTTGAAAAATTAAAAAAAAGCAAGATAGAAAAACCCTAGGCCAGATTTGTCCAAGTGAAGAATTTCCTTTGCTGAAATTTTCACCCCAATCTCCTTGGTACAAGTGCTCACTCACTAATGCCAACTCCATAATGTCACATTGAGATGTGTAGTGTCTCCTCACATTGCTTCTCCTTTTATAGGAGTCTAATGAGTGAGTTTAGGAACCCCTTTTAAACTCACTCATTAATAATGTGCCTTTTTGATGGTTATTGCTGTGCATGGCATACTGTTCTTTCTTTTATAGTTTAACATGAATCTTGATATCTGCATGTGTTATTTCATGCTTCTTATTTAGTTGTTGGTATCAGATATTCAAAATCAGTTCAAGAAGAGGTTCTTGAGGTAGCATGATTCAGCCTTGGTGGCTGGGAATGTCACAGTTGGGTATCAGAGCATCTTGTAGGGTGTTCTGGAGGTTGGGTGCGTGGCCTATGGTAATGGCTGGGTGCTAGACAGAGTGGTATCAGAGCTGTTGGTTTACAACACCGGGCCTTTGAAAGGGCTTGCTACATGACAAGACAAAAGTTCTTGAAGTGAAATCAATTATTCGGCCATTGGGCAACGTCGAGGTGAGAAGATTGAGGTTTAATAGTGTCGATATCACCATGGAAATTGTGCTCGGGCGATTCCTCATGACCCTAGCATTCCAACAAGCTCTCCCCTTTGCGATTTGAGCCTCCGAGTCAACAGTTATGCCCACAAGAAAACCAACGCACAACAACTGTCAATTGAGCTTCCACGTGGGTTATTCGTCATTGATTGGTGGACTATGTAAATCCTTTATCCCACATACATGGGGAAATGTTCTATGGAACAATTTATAAACAAGAATCAACCCTTTCTTAGTCGTGCGTGAAGCACAGAAGAGTCACAAAACCTCGTAGAGCCGCACACAATGTAAACTTTTGGTCGGTGCCCCAGTGGGTTGGTGAGTTTGTGGGCGATACCCTAGATATCAGATATCGAAAAGGTCTTAAGTAGTGCCGAGTGTGGGGAGTCGATAGCCCGGTGGGTCGATACCACGGATATCAAATATCAGGAAGGTCTTAAGTGGTGTGGAGTGCGGGGAGTCGATAGGCCGATGGGACTATATCGAACCCTCGGACCCCCCGAAGTTCATGAGCCGTTCTCGTTGATGGATATCCCGATAACTGATATCCCGGTGGGCCGGTGACCATGTCATCTGCCTCGTCAGAGCCATGTCGATGGCCACATCATCTGCCACATCCAACACACGTGGAAGGGTCCACGTGGATACTGTTGGAAATCATGTTGTCATTGATGTCCAATGTAGATAGCCTTAGATGTCATTGATGTCACAAGCAGGGGGACACTGACCCTTGTTGGAAATCGTGTTGTCATTGATGTCAAATGTAGAAAGCCGAGGATGTCATTGATGTCACAAGCAAGGGGAGACTGACCATTGTCAATGATGAAGGAAACAAGACTGTGATGCCAGGTCCAAAGATCGAACCTGAACCATGCACAAATCCAAGGAATGAAACGACCTGACAGGGGGAGACTCTGAGACTATGGTGTAATTATGTGAAGAAGTCTGAGAAACTAAGAAGGAACAGAGGTCATCAAGGTCGCAGAAATGATGAATTAACCCTTGCTACGTTGGGCACGTAGAATTTGGCTTTCAGAATTCATTCTACAGGCTAAAGTGAACAGACGATGGAGATCTGGGCGACGCTATCCCTTTCAGATCCAACGACTACGATCATATCGTCGTGGATTCTATATCGGGGCACAAGACTTCATTAAAGGGTTGATCACCGACGAGTTATCGCCGATATGGGAAGTCTCTTGATCCCCGAAGACAACATCCTTGTTGAAATTGCCAACATTGATAAACAAACCAATTGACAACGAGGATTTGCTTAAAGTAAACCAGATCAATGGATTCAGAAGATGGCACGTAGCAACATTCTATTGGAGCGAAAGTTTCAAAGTGGGGCCCAGTATCGTTGGGCCCCCGACAATCAAGCCTTGTGAGTAAGTTGTCGACGACTAGACTGTTATCGACGATGGATTAATCGACGACAGAAATCGACCCTAGATAAGTCAGATCGACGACTCCTGGAAGGACACATAAGTAGCAAGGACAATGCCACATGTCCAATGCCAAGTGAGCAAAGTGACAGAGCAGAGCAAGAGGAAGGGATGATGTCATAGGCTTGGATGCAACATGTCATGTGGAGGACATGTTAGGATGACGTAAGCAAGCCACTAGAGCAGCCACGTGTAATGCACTGTATAGAACCACTTGTCAGGACATGCGTAGTGCAAGGTGACATGGAGTCCAATGATGAAGGAAACTCTAAGTTAATGACAGTCATTTATCTAATCGGAGAATGGTCATAGCAAATCCTAGATTGTTCATCGGAGTGGCTGCAAGAGAGATATGACTGTCCATCAGAGTGCTTGAGTGTGAGGACGCATTGGGACTCCGACGAAGGAGAAATCTAGACCGTAGGTTGGCATGCATGCTAGATGCAGTCTCAGTCGTAGATCAATGTGGGTTCCACCTGGCCATCTCACGTAGAATCAAAGTGATAGGAGATAAATGTCGTATAGGTTAAAACAACGATGCGATCAACACTGTTGATCCTGAGTCTTCAAGAACCGTTGGATCCATCGCAGTATTTATCATCGGAGTGGATGGATAGACTCCGACATGAGAAACTCCGAGTTAACAGGAATCGTTGATCTATCGGAGCTATAGCAAGGAGATCTGGATCGTCCATCGAAGTGGGAGTAACGAAAAAATATATCCGTTCATCAGAGATCTCAAGAGATCTGGACCGTCCATGGGAGAAGCATTGGTCGAAGTAAATTGTGCTATCTGTCGTGGAGGTACTTCGACAAAGAAGCTCCGAGGAGCAATCTGGACAGTTGGTCGGCGTGGGAACAAGATGCGGTGACAACCATACATCTACGTGGGTCCCACCTAGCCATCTTACGAAAGGATTGAGGAACGAAAGTTAACCATCATGCATGTTGAGGAATTCGACCGTGGAGATCTAGATCTGACAATGGCTGAGTGATGAGGTCCCAAGAGTCTGATAAGCTTGGTGATTTCAATATGATGGTTGTGATCTATCTAGGAGCGATCAAACAACTACTGTGCATTGTAGTTATACTACATGGACAAGATGAGATCAATCCGAGATCCAAATTGAACGACTGCTGAGCGTCGAAGGGGCATTGCGTAAGACTATATTCATTCAATGGGTAGCGAGAAGATCAACGATCGAGATTTGATTGACAGTATGATCCAACGGCTGCTGAGTGATGATATTTATGCCATGAACGATAAGCAAGCCCGTGCGCGAAACAGGGAAGGAATTTGGGAAGGATTTTCTTTTAAGCTCGATTTTAATGGAAACCTGGAGCCAACCTCAGAAGCACATTTTGTGTATGTGAAAATCCATGAAGGAAACTCTATAAATAATAATGGCTTAATTGAGCTAGTGTGAGTGTGCACGATGAATGAGGTGTGAGGAGAACAAAGATTCTAAGGTCCGTACGAAAGCGTTGAAGCGATGAAGATGATCTGAGATTTGATGACACAGAGGATAAAGTATGTTGGAAAGGTATTCTGAAGCAAACTACAAATTACAAATCCTTTCAGGGTTGCAGGGTGGAGCAAGGAAGGGGATTGGTGTCTCCTATAGGTTGGTGCCTGTGAACAATAATTCTGTCGGTTGGTGCCCATTGGCTGAGTTGGCGCTTAGCAAGGGGATTGGTATCCCCTGCAGGTTGGTGCCTGCAAAGATTATTGCAGATTGGTGTTTGTTGAAAGTTGGTGCTTACAAATTTTATAAAGAAAGTTTTGTGGTTTTCTCCCATTTGGGTTTCCACGGTAAATTTCAGTGTATTGTGAATTGCATGATTAATTGTTCATCATTGACTACTGGTAAATGACATATTTTGATAAAAAAGAAAGTTGTGGTAAAAATTCAATGTTCCACCAAGTTTCTGGGACGGGGGTACGCGTGAGTGGGGAGACGCACACCAAGTTTCCGGGAGGGGGGTGCGCGGGAGCGGGGAGATGCACAAGGGGACGTGTGAGAGCACCCCCAAATTTTGGGGAAATTAAAGGGGGACGGGGGGATGTCGAGGTCCCTAGCATAGGGGTCCCCATCTCTAAAATTAATATATATATATATATATATATATATATATATATATATTAATGATAAAATCCCAACAATAACAATTCAGCCCATGTAAATAGTAAAATAGTAAATAGTAAACAATAAATTAATACTATATTCAAATTTGTAAATGATATAAATAATAAACATTATTCACATTCTGATTCAATAATGAAATACATTGATTCATAAATCATAAATGAAACAAATATAGTAAAATACTGTATACATTGATTTAAATTCATCATTCATCATTCTAGAATCTAATTACTAAATTAGTACTAAGCAAAATAATAGATATGGAAGTTTGAAATAGTAAATTGAAATTACTCAATCTCAAAAATAGTAAAGAGTGACGAGTCAAAGACTCAATATGAGATCATCGGTATCTAGAGTTGGGACTCAAAAATTAAAACTGAAAATTAACAATGGACTCAAGGTCGACTGAATCACTCACGGGCTGAAATATAAATGTCAAATGAGTGTAAAGCAATGATAAATCATAATTATAAGCAGCCCAAGGTAAATATGTGAGGTAGGGTTTTTAACTTTCTAACATATTGTTTTTGTTTTTTTAATTTTAAGTCTTATTAGGAAAAAATTTAGGGGGACGCCTAGCAGTCCCCCTTTGGAGGGGTTGCGTCCAAAAGCTGTCCTTTTCGAGGGGGGATGCCCAGAAGCACCCCTTTTGGGGAAACACGACCTCCACACTAGGGAAACACACCCCCTACGTCTCCTCGCATTTCCCCAAAAGGGGGACGTGGGGAAACGTTTCCCCATGCGTCCCCTTGTCCTGGGTGCATGGGAAACGTGGGGGGACACCCCCTACCTTGGGGGACGCATCCCCGTGGAACACTATAAAAATTATTGTGTAATACAGTTTCACCACCCTCTCAGTATTCCAACAGATGTTGTGTCAAACTGGAAGACGTCAACAACCACAGATAAAGTGCCATGTGTCTAGGTGTCAGTTGGACCCCCACCTCAACACCTTAAGTGTCGACTGTCGGATCTGGGAGGCTGAGAAATCTTGGTCTTTGGTAAAGCTTAGGAGGGAAGTTTGTGCGGGGTGCACCTGATGGGCCGGTGCCTCGGTGTGCCCGGTAGGCCGGTGGGCCCATATCGGACCCCTGAAAGTTCCAAGTCTCACTCCTCAGTTAATATCCCGGTATCCCAATGCATCGGTGGACCGGTGGGTCCATATCGGACCTCCAGACCCTTGAAATTTCCAAGCCCATTTCGGTGTGACATCCCGATGCCTCAGTATTCCGGTAGGCCGATGTCCATGTCAGTTGCCATGTCAACACCGCATCATCCAACACACGTGGAAGGGGTCCACATGGATGCCACGTCAGCGAGAGAGACCTCTGCAGAAGGAAACATGCCTAGATACTTCAGAAGGGCATAACTTTTTGCTTCGAGCTCAGAATTGAGCAAACAAATAGTTGTTGGAAGCTCTCAGAGAAAGGAATCGAGTTATGCACTCAAAAAATTGTTCTGAGCAGTAGAAATCACAGTCCACTGGGAAGAACATGACTGGTGACCTTAAGAAACAAGAAAAAATATATAAATTTTTACAGTCCTCTTCTAGAAATGTGTATCTGTGTTTATTCTTTTTATCTAATAGAGATTATGTTGCATGCACACTTTCTTGCAGAATTAAGGGTATAAACATATCAGCGCAAGTTAAGAATGCATATTTGAGAAATGGAGGAAGGAGAGGAAGCCTTCAGTCATGACAGAGAAGCCAAAGGTCAGAATATTAGTGTTGGAAATGCAGAGACCTAATCTAATGGTTAGAGGAGCAGAGTGGAACCATAAACCTTAATAGAGACGGTGAGAAGCTTGAAAATAGAAGTGTAGATTTACAAAGCGGACATTGAGAAGATGATGAAAGAAAAGAATCAAATAAATGCTCAAATGATGCAACACCTAAATTAGTTGCAGAAGCAAGCAAGGAATGGATTAGGTTCAAGACAGGGGGAAGAATGTAGACAATATGAAAGAAGAGATAACTAAAGAAGAGCCAACTATTCAAGAAGGGCTATTGGAACTCATAGACATCACTCACTTCCTTACTCGACTAGGAATTCTTATGCATCGAAGGATTCAAGGAGCAATCCATAAGCGTCTACTGTCAAACATCGAAGAAGAAGACATGAGTGGGATGGTTTACAAGGAGAGCTGAGGAAGCTTAAGCCAACATCTTTTGATGGTGAAAGAGAAAGGGAAGATGATGCAGAAGCCTGGTTGCTTGGAATCAGGAAGTATTTTCAGTTGCACAACTATTCCTCTAATCTAGAAGCCAAAATTGCCACTTACCATTTGCATGGAAAAGCTGCCATGTTATAGGATCAGTTGAAGAAAGTTGAACACATCAATGAGAACAGGATCATTTGGAAGTTGTTTAAGAGGTATTTTCAGAAAGAGTATCTTTCAGAGCACTACTATGACAAAGAGATGCAAGAGTTCTATGAACTTAAATTGGGGAGCATGACCATGGGAGAATATGGAAAGAAGTTCTTAGGATTGCTGAAGTATGTGTGATTTATCAAGGATGAGAAGGTAAAGATACAAAGGTTTTTGAGTGGATTGCCATCATTTTATAAGGAAAAGATTCAGTATGATGAGCCTAGAACTTTGACATAAACCATTAGGGAAGCTGAGTCCTTGTATGAGCAAGACAAGGGAGGAGAATCTTTGCAAAGGTCTTGGAAGGATAAGAAGGAGAAGTATGATCAGCGAAGGAAGGGATTCAAACGTTCTTTCAACATAAACAATCCAAAGACAAATCAACAAGATCGGTTTGCTAAGCAGGAATTCAAGAAAGAAGACTCCTTGGGAAAAGGAGAAGACCACCAATCCAATGTTGGGGATGCAAAGAAGACCACATGTACAAGGATTGCCCTCATAAAGGAGATAAAATGAAGACCATGCACAACATCCAAGAAGCTATCACAGTAGAAGACATGGGCAGAAATATCCCAAGAATATATGCAGCCTTAGAAGATCGACAAGCAGAATACCAATCCCATAAGATCGAAGTGGACGGTAAGATCATTAATTAGGTTGTTGCTATCTTAATTGATTTAGGAGCAAGCCATTGTTACATTGATCCTAAAGTAGTGGACATATTACATTTGGAGAAAAGTAAGCTCCAAAAATCAAGTTTGGTTCAACTAACCACTGGAACCAAAAGAAGGATCAATGAGACAGTCATAGGCTGTCCAATAAATCTGAATGGAGTAAATACAATTGCTGATATGAATCTCATACCATTAGGATTTTATGATATCCTAATTGGAATGGATTGGTTGGACAAGCATCATGTTGTCCTAGACTATGATGACTAAACATTTACATGCCTTGATGAAGAAGGAAAACAAAACATTGTGAAAGGAATTCCAAGACCCATTTCTAGAAGAGAGATTTCTTCCTTACAACTGAAGAGATGTTTCTGGAAACATTGTCAATTGTATGCAGCTCCTATAGAAAAACTAGAAAAGACAAAAGGACCAAGCCTTGAAGATTTTCCATTATTGCAAGAATTTGAAGATGTATTCCAGGAAATACCCGGATTTCCACGGAAGAGGGAGATAGATTTCTCTACTAATTTAGTACTAGGAGTCGCCCCAGTATAAAAAATATTGATGTTTGGGCAACATCGGAAAGACATTCTAGTAGATTAATAATTAATAATATGATTATTAATTATTAAACAATATTATTGATGTAATATTATTAATGTAATAATATATTTATCCAAGGGATGCATCCTTTCATGGATGGTCACTATATGTGCTATATATATGGAACACTCATCATTGTAATAATTGTATCGAATGCATATCATCTCATATATAAAAAAAATCAACATGGTATCAGAGCAGGACTGGGCTAACTCCCTCACGGGAGGGCCCAGGATCCTGAGAGAAGAATCACCATCGCAGGGAGAATTGGGTCTTCTGGTCGCAGAGCTTTAGTTGGTTGTGGATGTTACTTCAATTTCGAGAAGAGGGTTTCTCCACGCAACCAACTTGCACACAAGATCCAGCAAATCGACCATTACAGTCAAAGGCCAAGAGAAACCTGTACCCTCTAGCCAGTATCCAAATCGGAAATGTTGGAGAGAGGCTGGAGATTGCAAAAAAGAAGATATTTCTCGGTTCAGGAAGATGTGGGATGGAGTGCGACTGACAATGACGGTTGTTGCCGATCAGTGCATCGTTGTAGGAGGGAGCAGATCTCCCTCCTCCAATCGCCATCATGAGAACTATAGCAAGGTGTAAACTAGATCAATGTTGGAAACCCTAAGCGAGCTCTCTCCAAAAGGTAAATGTAAATTTCAGCACTTGGCGGAATCCCACATCAGCAGTTGAGTGTATCGACACATAAGCATATTCACCTGTGCCACGATAGCATGCGCACAATGGAGGAAGAGTTGATTCCTCCATCTAGTGTCACTACGAACCGATTTCTCCGTTTCGTGTAATGGAAAAGTGATTCTACTATTTAATCATGGTAATTGTTGTTAGAATTAGGGCAGTAAAGCAGAACAAAACTGTCTTTTTTCTTTAAATTCAGTGAGAATAACAACTAAGTCTTATATTCAGAAAACAAAACTACACTGCTTGAACAGAGAAACAAAAATATGTGCTCAGATCTAAGCTAGTTTAGATATTAGCTAAATAGTAGATCTAGAATAAACATCAATTCTAATCTA
>WSFP011484024.1:0-15745 GCA_009831015.1 Picea engelmannii | reverse complement strand
AGCCCCTTCTTCCCATGAAATGAGGTACATGCCCTTCTTGGGTCACTAAAGTCAAAGGGCCTAGAAGAGGGAAACATGATGGAAATGTGATCAGCAAAAAGTGGTATGTATGGTCAAGAATGGTACAATAACCCCTCAAGGGACCCCCAATTTCAATTCTTCCCTGAAGGTTGGCCACTCACTAGGAAATCTATGAAACTCACCCAGGTGAAACAAGGTCGAAATCATAATGTCCAAGCAAGTGTTCTATAATCAAAAGTAGCTTAAATACAACATGCTTGAATGCCTTAATTATTAGGATGATTACCTGTCAAAATACCTGACTTGTACCACATGGAGCAAGACCCATCTACCTTCTAGAAGCTGGCTGGTGTGGTGGATGTGCTGACAATGGATCAAAATGTGGTAATAGAGCGGGTTTATGTATGTACAAGTGGACATTGCTAGTCATGTGGTCTCTCGACACTCCATATCTGCAACCTGAAGGCCTCGAGACATCATCTCCTTAGTTATCACACAAAATGGGGATAAAAATCATCAAGAATAATATTTTTGCATTAGAAGACTAGTTGGAAACATAATCATTGTATAGTATACCTAGATTTCCTACGATAGTAGAAGAGGTATTGAACTGTTACAATGTGGCCTAAGAAGACCAAGAATATGAAGACCCCATGAACTTGCAAATACTTGAGACTGAAGGGGAGCATGAGGTTGAACGGCCAGAACTTGAATCTGTGATATACGCCAATCCTTTGAAAACACACAAAGTAAATATTGGTAAAAAAGACATGATCGATTTCTTTAATATGGGAGACTACTAGAGCAATGAGACAATTGAGAAGATTGTGAACTTACTACGTGTGTATCGGGACTTGTTCTTGACTACTTTCTCAGAGATGAAGGGCATTGCTAGAGAGTTAGGATAAATGAAGATTCCATTGAAACTAGATGCCAAGCTTGCATGACAGAGACCATACAGAATGAATCTGAAATACAAGTAGAAAGTAAAAGAACAGATAGATAGAATGTTAGAAGCCGACATTATAGAGCATGTTGAAGAATCATAGTGGATTATCCCAATGGCAGTTCAAGATAAGAAGACATGAGGAATCAGGATATGCTTCGACCCAAGGAAGTTAAATGATGCATGTTTACACGACCCATTCCCTACCCCATTTACAAAAGCAGTATTAGAGAATGTCGGGGGTCAGGAGGATTATTCTTTCATGGATGGATTCTCAGGATACCACCAAATCAGGATTGCACATGAAGACAAACAAAAGATCACCTCTTGGATGGAATGGGGTCATTACAAGCACACAATGATGTCGTTTGGGTTGAAGAATGTGCCTGCTATATTCTCTAGAGTAGTGGTTGCAACTTTCAAAGAATTCATTCATAAGTTCTTAGAAGTGTACTTGGACGATTGGACTGTCTTTACTCTGTTGTGAGATCATGTTGAAATTTTTTGCTTAATGTTAGATAAGTGTATCCATTATCATATCTCATTGAATTTGAAGAAATGCATCTTTTGTGCACCTTTTGGAATTTTGTTGGGACATGTGGTGTGTAAACAAGGATTGTTAATGGACCCTACAAAGATAGTTGTGATTGTTTATTTGCCACCACCAACTTCAGTGTGATAGTTGAGAGATACGTTGGGTCATACTGGATATTATAGAAATTGTATTAAAGGATATGCATAGATTACAGCCCCTATGGAGAAGTTGTTGAAAAAGGAAGATAAATTTTGGTGGAATGAGGAATTCCATCAGGGCCTGGACACATTAAAGCATAAGATAGTCATTGTGCCTATTCTGGTTTTTCCTAACTAGAGCAAAGAATTTCATGTGCATGTGGATGCAACATTTATAACCATGGGAGAATTCTTAGCTCAACCAGGAGAAGGGGAGATAGACCATTTGATTTCCTTTGCAAGAAGGAAGTTATCATCCACAGAGAAGAATTATACTACAAAATAACAAGAAGGTTTGCAAATGGTGTACGCTTTGTATACGTTTAGACAGTACTTTCTTGGATTCCACTTCAAGATGTATACAAACCATTCTACACTGAGATACCTAGTGAACAAGCCAGTGTTGGGGGGGGGGGGATATGCAGATGGTTATTTTTGTTCCAAGAATATGACTTTGAGGTCATTGTGAAACCAAGGATATTCAATTCAGGACCATGTCACTTTTCGCGCATACTATCAAGAGAGGATGTAGGGAATCTGGATGATAGTTTACCAGACACACACCTATTTCCAATCCAAATGGTGGATGACTATTTTTCAGACTTAGTCTAGTTTTTAACCACATGCATAGCTCCCTCAAATTTTATAGTGGCAAAGAAGAAGAAACTAGTAGTAAAGGTAGCAGACTACCAACTGATAGTAGGGAGCCTATATAAGTTAGGCGTAGATGGTATTATGTGACGTTATGTATTAGAACATGAAAGAAACATGATACTCTCAGAGGCCCATGAAGGGGTTGCAGGAGGTCACCACGTAGACAAGAAAATGACTAAAAAGATATTACATGCAGGTCTATAGGGGCCTACTTTGCACAAATATGCCAAGTAATTTTGTCAAAGTTGTGATGTTTGTCAAAGAATTGGGAAGACTTCCAAGAGAGATGAGTTGCCATTAGTACCCCAAGTAATGTTACAAGGATTTGAAAAATGTGTAGTGGACTTTGTTGGATCGATTAATTTGCCAGCTAAGAGGTCGAGAGCTTGATACATAATTACTATGAAAAACTACTTAACCAAATGGGTTGAAGCAGAGCCATTCAAAGACTGCAGTGCAAAGACAACTACGTGATTTTTGTTTGAAAATGTAGTTACAAGGTTTGGATGCCCAAGGATAATTATGAGTGATCAAGGAACTCACTTTTTGAACAGAACGGTTGTTGCATTGACAGAGGAGTTCCAAATTCATCATCATAAAACCACACCATACCATCCTAAGGCAAATGGCACAATAGAATCCTTTAATAATATATTGTAGCATGAGCTGACAAAGGTGTGTAATGTAAGTAGGGATGACTGGGACTTGAAGATTCCAACAGTTTTATGGGAATACATGACTACCAACAAGAAGTTGATAGGTCAAAATCCATTCAGATTGATATATGGATAAGATATTATTATGCCAATGGAATTTATAGTACCAAGCCTGCACATTGTTGTGTTGATAGAACTTACAGAGGCAGGCACAGTAGAAAAGTGGTTGTCATACCATATGGAATTAGAATAATATCGTGTTTTCACATGTTTCCATCAGCAAGTATAGAAAGCGCATGAGAAATATTGGCATGATAGACACATCAAGCAAAAGAAATTTCAAAAGGGAGACTTATTGTTACTCTATGATAGTAAGTTTCTACAACACCCAAGGAAGTTCCAGATGCATTGGCTAGGAACTTATGTGATTAGATTTATGACAGGCATGGGTGATATTCATTTAGAGAAACTAAATGGAGAAGATGTAGAAGGATTGGTTAACGGTATTCAACTGAAACTGTATAGGGACAGTCGGGCTTCCGTGCACTAGTCTCAACATGCAGATTGTGTACCATAGAACTTATTCTATAAAGTAGCATAGATAAGAAGAAAAGTAGAAAAATAAATAAAAGAGTTAGAAATAAAAGTCAAAAGGTTGAAAGGAAGCATAAAATTATTAGTTCAAACAGTTCAACCGGAGAATGTCGCAAGTCATAAGGAAGCACAAAATGTCACATAGACGTAGTGAACAAGGATGACACTTGTGCAAGAACGAAGAAGGATTGTGACAAAGGCGTATGAATAAAGTAGGAAAATAATTTAAATCAATCTATGAAAGGACATACATTGAAGGACAAACATGACGATGAAGTATTGGCACCGCGTAGTCATAAATACAAATCGGCAAGAGGATTTTGACAGACTGGAAGATCTAACGTAGGATTTTCCAGAGGATACGAAGTTAATGAAGCATTAAGGCACATAATTAATGTTAAGGCAAGTGGATTAAACTGTACGTTTAGGTGCGAACGTGTTTAGAAATAGTTGGCGACGGGTGATTAAGGAAGTTAAAGACCCAACAGAAAGAAGTTATTGTAAATTGCATTTTCATAGAGGGCAGTTCTAGCAAAGAGTCGAGAGAATAAAGAAAACCGAGAGAATATAGACATCACCAAAGCAGTAAGTTGCAAAGAATAGTTGCAAAGAATAATTGCAAAGAATAGTTGCAGAGAATAGTTGAAAAGAATAGTTACAAAGAACAATTTCTTAGGACTATGGAACCACCCAAAGCAACAACGACGTCAACTTCAACATTGAAGAAGCAACACAGTAAGTCGTCGATAGTAATGGTATAGGAAGAAACTCTAGGAGCGTCCTTGTCAGAGCTGAATTTGAGAAATTTTCCAAGAGATTATGTACCACCAAGGAAACCATCAACAAAGTTGGCCCACCTACAGAAGGAAGCGAAGTATCCGCTCATGTAGCCATAAATTCCATCGAGAGTAATAGTCGAAGGAGACATGTTAGGTGTAGTGTCGAGTGTGAAGTTTGTGGATCATGAATTGTCAGACAAGAAGAAGCTCCCACACTTAGCCTAGATAAAATATTTGAGGAAATTCATTGATCCAGAGACGACATTTATCAGATTTGAGCTGCAAACATGGGCAACAAGATTGGAGAAATCAGGAATCTTGAACTTGCTAAAAATCTCACATTTTGGTAGGAGCAACGAGATAAATGCCTGTGTGAATATGCTTGTAAGTTACGTCCATGGCAAATATTTATGGTTGGACAGACCAACGTCCATCGATTCAGAGTTAATCGTGCATATAACAAGGTTGTTGATGGTTGGGGAGGACCCAACACCATTGTTTTCAGACAAGTCGAATTAAAAATCATTGTTAGAGAGGATAAGGGATAAGTTTGGGATGTTCAAAGTAGTGCGCAAAATCGAGGTAATAAATATCAATGATGATTGGTCAAGTTTGCAATGCATGTATTAGCTTGCAAATTATTGAGAAAGTGTCACAGGTATCAAGTTCCTATAGGAGTGATAATAGTGGTAGAGAAGTGCATCAAAGGCATATATATGCACTGGGTGACGTTCCTAATCAACTAGTTCAAGATAGACTATAGAGAAGCACAATATAGAGGTATTGAATTCCACTACGCATGGTTGTTAATATTAATTGTATTATTGTCTTGGAAGGAGCCAGAGGACTAGCAATTTTTTTCAGCGAAAAATAATCCATGCTTGGTAGAAAGGTACACAAACTTGTGGTACACTGTGCACAAGGGAAGAAAACTAGAAAGAAATATTCACTTTTACATATACAAGGAAATGATTTGGACAAGCATTTAGAGTACACCACGAATCCAACACAGGTGGTCGAAGCATACAATCTAATTGCAATTTAAGGCAAGGTGCCATCACATGTATGTGCAAGCTAAAAAGGACCTAAGTCAGGAATGACTTCCCACATGGTACAACTTAACGGAGGAGGATATGGGACACATTATGGAAGATCCCAACAACAGTTACAGAGTAGTCAGGAAAACAAAACCAGGAAGTACGAGACATAGATGATGATGAAGAAAAAGGAGAAGAACATGAAAAATGAAATGGCACCAAAGGAACAACAAAGAAGATAGTTCCATGCATGAGATAGAAGAGAAAAGAAGTAGATAGAGGGACAATAGTCCCACAATGCAAGAAAAGGAAAGCTACAAAAGAAACAACCATGCAAGCCATTACAGAAGATGACTTGCAAAGGATTGCATACCAAGTTACGGAAGCAACAAATGAATCATTTGAGGATGTGACACAACAACAAGAAGAAAGGCATTCATATATGCAAGCATAGATTTCTACGCTATGACAAATTTTGGAAACAATAAGACTAGCACCATTTCACACTAGAGAACAAGTACAGAAAGAACAAACAACGTAGATGATAGAAGCACAGTCGATGACATCCCAACTAGTTGCAAAATCAAGTGAACATAGGGTAATGAAGATATCAACAGGGGCCTTGGAGTTCCCCACAGTAAATTTGAAGGAGAAAGCAAAGACATTAAGTCATATTGACTTAGTGGTATCGCAATTGCCTATAGAAATTACAATCGAGCGTGAAATAGGAACTTCAAGTGCACGTAGAGTTGACATCATTGGAGCTGCCAAAAACAGTTGCAAACAAGGACATGTTTCAAGAAGAAAACGATCAACTCAAGAAAGAGAGGGATGAGGAAACACAAAAGGAATAGAGAGTCAAATAGGCGGCCGAGGGGGTGTATAACATTATTCCAGAATTTCTAAGGGAAGAAGACACCCCATTGGAGGGATAGGTGACAAAGCTGAGCGAAGGCATTCATGGCTTTTGAACAAATATCAATGACTTAGAGGTATGATAGATAACAATCATTCCCTAGGAGGAAAGGGAGCAATGCGAAAAGATGGCCACCACAAGCATAGAGAACATCAAGAGTATGGAAGTAGAATGTGCCAAGTTGTATGTAGAAAGCACAGGAGTTTGGACGCAACTAACTGAAGATGTGGAGCTGCAAAATATTGGCCATAAGATACATGTTGCACAGGATAAGGCACAAATGTTTATAGAAGGAATGATTACATTACCATCAGTGGAGGGGGTAACAACAATGGCCGAAAACATGAAGCTATATTTAGAGATAAATCAGCTAAGGGCAAATCAACAAGATCACGCGAAAAATATTGAGGTATTGCAAGAAGAAGCTTATAAGGTGATAGTGGAGTTAGCAGTCACTCAAGGCAAGGTCAAGCAGGTAGCACCGGAAACCGTTGAAAAATTGAAGACGCACTTAACTGCAACTTTGGATGAGGAAATTGTACAACAGGAAGCACATGTCAGGGAAAAAGTTGCAATGACCAACAATACACTACATAAGTTCTTAGAAGCATGGAAGCAGGCCTGAAGTGGCTCGGGACAAGCCACATGTGAGTGTTGGGGGCCTATTGGAGTAGGCTATTTTGAATAAGTTTTGGGAAACACATAGGAATGAATCACATGAAATTTTGGCTAAGGAGCAGCGTGCGTGTAAAGCAATTGGAGCATTTTCGGGAGCCAACACGCAAAAGGAGGAAAGTGGTTAGGAGTTTTAGGACATTATGTACACATTGTAACCATTTTGTAATGGGATTAGCCCTATTGTAAAGCTATAAATTGTAATGGGTTTTTTGGTTAGGGGAAGCTTTTTTGAGTAGTTTGAAAGAAGGATTCGACGAGTATTGGGAAGTTTTGGGGAGCTAGTGTGCACTATATGCCCGAATGGCTAGGGCATGTTGAGGTAGAATTGATATACTTGTTATGAGTGTAGTGCGCACCTAATGTAAGAACTGAAGATTATGAATGAATGAATAAGAAGCTAGTCATTGTGGACGTAGCCCAGTTTGGGGTTAACCACATTAAACATTTTGTCTCGATGTGTTACTTATGTGTGTTGTATGATTAATATAGATCTACTTACTGTCTTTGTGCAATGATGATGAATGTTTAGTATTTTGAATATGTCATTGATATATGTTGCACACTTAAGGTAATGATGAATGAATGAATGTTAAGTAAGGTAATGCCACACACAGAGTATATTGCATGATAATTGAATTTTGAGTGACGTAAATTGTGCACATGAACAATGCATAGTATGGTCATGTTGAATGCCCCACTTCCCCTCATCATTGCAGAAACTTGGTTCCTGCAGCCCCTCTAGATGCCTCATGTGAGACTTCACTTACTTGGAGGTGATGCCGAAAGGGTTGGTGTCTAAGGGTTCCACTACACACCAACACAGTGGAAACACTTCTATGTAACATTTGTCTTTCCCCTTGTGAAATGATTTGCACAAAGGTGATAGATTTGGTGAAACAAGCATTGTTGTAAAGGAATTTAAGATTCACCTTGGCAGATCCACTCATATGATTTTGTAAAAAGGTGTCATCCTATTTCAATATTATGTATGAAGTTGCATATTCTCAAATGAAGGAATTATGGCACTATGGGAACTTCATGAAATGTTTCCTCCTCTTGATATTAAGAATGTTCTGGGATACCCGAATCACTTTTCATCTTCATCCTCTTCAAAAAAACATGAGGTATTTTTGAGGTTTCTCATGATTCCATATCAAGGCTTTGGGAGTGACATTGTACATGAAATCCAAGGTTGCCATATTTTGAAGTACATATATTAGTGTTATAAGATGCAAGGGTTGCATTATGAAGGCCTTGCTTGGAGCAAGTATGAGCCATCATTGATATATTTCAACTCTATTCAAATATGGATAGATAAAACTTATGAATGCACATCTCGGCATGATTACATTCCTATTACTTTCCCTCATGAGTTGGATTATGTGTTTGGTTATGGTGTAATGTTAGTCCTAGATCATCACCATTTTGTTCTTGACATTTCCTTGTTTTGGTTCATAACTTCACTTGACATTTCCATGTGAGACTTCACTTGCTTGCAGGTGATGTTGAAAGGGTTGGTGTCTAAGGGTTCCACTACACACCAACATAGTGGAAACACTTCTATGTAACATTTGTCTTGCCCCTTGTGAAATTCTTTGCACAAAGGTGATAGATTTGGTGAAACAAGCATTGTTGTAAAGGAATTTAAGATTCACCTTGGCAGATCCACTCATATGATTTTGTAAAAAGGTGTCATCCTATTTTAATAGTATGTATGAAGTTGCATATTCTCAAATGAAGGAATTATGTCACCATGGGAACTTCATGAAATGTTTCCTTCTCTTGATATTAAGAATGTTTTGGGATACCCGAATCACTTTTCATCTTCATCCTCTTCAAAAAATCATGAGGTATTTTTTAGGTTTCTCATGATTCCATATCAAGGCTTTGGGAGTGACATTGTACATGAAATCCAAGGTTGCCATATTTTGAAGTACATAGATTAGTGTTACAAGATGCAAGGGTTGCATTATGAAGGCCTTGCTTGGAGCAAGTATGAGCCATCATTGATATATTGCAACCCTATTCAAAGATGGATAGAGAAAAATTATGAATGCACATCTCGGCATGATTATATTCCTATTACTTGCCCTCATGAGTTGGATTCTGTGTTTGGTTATGATGTAATTTTAGTCCTATATCATAACCATTTTGTGCTTTACATTTCCTTGTTTTGGTTCATAACTTCACTTGACATTTCCATGTGAGACTTCACTTGCTTGCAGGTGATGTCGAAAGGGTCGGTGTCTAAGGGTTCCTCTACACATCAACACAGTGGAAACACTTCTATGTAACATTTGTCTTCCCCCTTGTGAAATGTTTTGCACAAAGGTGATATATTTGGTGAAACAAGCATTGTTGTAAAGGAATTTAAGATTCACCTTGGCAGATCCACTCATATGATTTTGTAAAAAGGTGTCATCCTATTTTAATATTATGTATGAAGTTGCATATTCTCAAATGAATGAATTATGGCACCATGGGAACTTCATGAAATGTTTCCTTCTCTTGATATTAAGAATGTTTTGGGATACCCGAATCACTTTTCATCTTCATCCTCTTCAAAAAATCATGAGGTGTTTTTGAGGTTTCTCATGATTCCATCTCAAGGCTTTGGGAGTGACATTCTACATGAAATCCAAGGTTGCTATATTTTGAAGTACACAGATCAGTGTTACAAGATGCAAGGGTTGCATTATGAAGGCCTTGCTTGGAGCAAGTATGAGCCATCATTGATATATTGCAACCCTATTCAAAGATGGATAGAGAAAACTTATGAATGCACATATCGACATGATTACATTCCTCTCATGAGTTGGATTCTGTGTTTGGTTATGTTGTAATGTTAGTCCTAGATCATCACCATTTTGTGCTTGACATTTCCTTGTTTTGGTACGTAACTAAGCACAAGGGTAGGATTTTTTACTTTGTTGGGATGTTAGGATGGTTTCACTAGTTGTATGATTATACCTAAGTACTTTTGTTGTCCTATGACATTAGGTAGGTTAATTTTAGGTCATATTATGTGCTTGAATATTGATTGTGATTTATTTTTATTGATGTTAGTTATTATTGATCCTATACATCCATGATAGCTTAGCCTTATACATGTTATTAAAAAAAAATTATATATCAATGAAAATGAAAAAAGTTTTTTCGACATTTTATTTTAAACCTTCCATATACCAGGGTGGATCATATCCCCCTACCCTATTGTTACTAATGGTTTTATGTTAGAATGTAGCAAGAAACACAACAACAAAATAGGCCATTGGCATTGGAATTTAGTGTATTTGAGTGCATGAATTGGGTTCAATGGCTGAGGCAAAACTCGAAGCCAAATGGCATGTTCAGTTCTGCGTTGGAATTAGCATTGGGATTAGGACCTAGATTAGAACCTAAAATAACACCTAGGTTAGCACCTAGAGTAGTTCCTAAATTCATAGTTTTGCTCCCAATCATGCTTCATGTTTTGCTTCTGGTATAGCGCCAAAAATAACTTCTAGTTTAGCTTCCAAATTTATGCCAATCTTTTCTTCCATTATTGCATATTTTTTTTTCTTTAAAATGGCTTCCATGATTGTGTCTTTTGTTTCTTCTAAAATTTCTTCCATTTTTACTTTTATGTTTTCTACTTGAATTGCTTATTTTTTTGCTTCGTAGGTAGCACCGATTTTTGCTTCTAAGATTGCTTCTGGTTTGGCTTCCATTGTTGCTTCCTTTTTTTCTTCCAAAAATGCTTCTTTTTTCGCTTCCGAAGTGCCACCAAGTTTTTCTCCTTAATTGGCACCAAATTTTGCTTTCAGAATTGCTTCCTTGTTAGCTCCATGGTTTGCTTCCGTTTAGTTTCAAGGTTTGCTTCCTTTTTAGCATTTAGTTTTGTTTATTTTTTAGGTCCAGGGTTTGTTTCTTAATTAGAATCTAGTTTTGCTTCTTGTTAAGCAACCAATTTAGCTTCCTACTTAGATCTAGAAATAGCTCCAAGTATGGCTTCCAATTTAATGTCGAGTTTTACTTCCATTTTAAAGCCACATTTTACTTCCAGTTTAACAACTCATGTTGCTTCCTTAATAGCTTCCATTTATTCATTTAATATTTTTTATTTCAATTTAATTAGTTAAATATATCATACCTCTTAAAAAACTTATATCATTATAGAGTAAGTCATATTGCATTTGAAGTATTTTATATGATAGTTTTTATAAAGAATTTTTATGGAAATCGACATCCATACAAACTAACAACATCATTGTACTTATTAAATCTCCATCTATATAAAATCTACAACACACAGTATATATAAAATAACAAGATAATTATTATAACATCATCATCATCTATAATTAAAACAAGTGAGTCAAATATATCAATATTAAATAAGTATCATATCAAACAATGGATATCTTAAAAAAAAAAAAAGATATCTCATTTAAAATGTATATCATAACATTTCTGGAGGTCTTAAAAAAATAGATATCGCATTTCAAATTTATGCTATATTATTCATAAAGAAGTTTAATTGAATTTGACAACATCCATCTTGAGTAGTAAAGTAAAATCATCATACGTAATAAATATCCATTCAAAAATCATCGACCACTTAACAAGTCAATACTGATAAGATCATCATCATATATAACTCAAAACAAGTGAAAGTCAAATATGTTAATAGATCAATAACATGTCAAAATGATAGATGGATAATAGTGGACATAAGTCAAAATGATACATGTCCAAATGATATAAGTGAAAATGATAAATGATGTAACTCAAAATGATACAAGTCAAGATGATACATGTGCAAATGATATAAGTCAAAATGATACATGTCAAAACGATACAACTCAATAATATGGTATTGCAAGTGAAAATGATACATATGATAGTAAACATGAAAAGAGGCATCATAACGATATATCAACAATGATCCATGATGGAGTCTATATGATCAATGACACTCGCTACTACCAGCAACTGGCTCATCATCATCATCATTATCATCATGATCATCAATGTGATCATCATCGTCGTATGCCTCGGTGTCTTCTACATCTGCCTCATCATCATCATATCCCATGTATGTATCAGACCCATTATAATATGGATCTATCTCATGAGAATCAACTGGATCTTCTGGAAGACCCATGTTCTGCAAAAAAAAAAACATTCAAAATGAAAAGTTATTATTTATTTCATGCAATAATTAATTTGTGTGTTATATTTATAATATTACAAAATATGAAATGAAACCATAATCATATTAAATCATTTCAAAGTGCACATACCATAATAAAATTTCAAATAAGTTATTGATAAGATGTCATTCCAAGGACGTAAAACATGCAACAATTCCAATAAACCTTAGTAAAGATCATAAAAAAAATTGTTATACATTTTAGCTTTCGATTGTAAATTCTTTTACATAATTGTAAGTGCCAACCCTCTCCATTTTGTGCTATAGATGATTATGTTTTCCTTGAAGATCCTTTGAGAGTTAACTGGTATATGCATCTTCTCTTATATTTCACAAATGAATATTTTTCTAGGACACTTTGGCACCGTAATATGATTCAAAGGTCCTTTGAGAATTAACTAGCCTATAGGTAATTATGAAGATGCCTTTGATACTTATTCAACTAGACCACATCCAAAAGTCAATCCTTCAAAAGAAAGCATTTGCATGTTTATTTCAAATAATATTCACTTCCTGACATGCTCTTGTGCAAATGGAATGCCCAACCTTGAATACATTAAAGCAATGCAACATTTGGATTAAGGGTTCCAATTTATGAAACCATGCCTCGAGAGAAGATGGACAATGTGGTCACCTAGTTCATGCCTAAACAAGCTTGCAACATCTCACAAAAATAAAAAATGTTGATCCATTAGATTTTTATGCCCCAAGAGGTATTGGCCAAGAGTCCCTAAAATGTTTTGAGATGTGACTTGCAACTGCACATAAAACAAAAACTAAGACTCAGATTGAGAAACCGTCGACTCCAATGGATTATTGGCATAGGATTTTAGCTAGAGCACCCCTCACTCTCGGGTTCCATGCCTAAGATGTTGATTTACTCATTTATTTTGAGAACTAGGGTATTGCTCAGTTAAAAGAAATGCAACATTTGGATTAAGGGATCCAATTTATGAAATCGTGCCTCAGGAGAAAATGGACAATGTGGTCACCTAGTCCATGCCTAAACAAGCTTGCAACATCTTGTGGAACTCAAAAATGTTGCTCCGTTGGGTTTTATCCCCCAAGTAGGTATTGACAAAGAGTCCATGAAATGGTTTGGAATTCGACTTGCAACTGGGCATAAAATGAAAAATGAGACTCGGATTGAGGAATCGTCAACTCTGTTAGATTCTTGGCATACGATTTCAGCTAGAGCACCCCTCACTCCCAGGTCTCATGCCTCAGAGGTTGCTTTATTCATCGATTTCAAGAACTAGGGTTTTCCCAGTAAGAAACAATGAAACATTTGGATTAAGGGATTCAATTTATGAAACCGTGTCTCAGGAGCAGATGGACAAAGTGGTCACCTAGTCCATGCCTAAAAGAGCTTGCAGCATTTCATGAAACTAAAAAATGCTTCTCTGTTAGGTTTTTATGCCCCAAGGAGGTATTATCCCTAGAATATTCAAGACATCATTCCCATGGCACATAACAACCCTAGAATATTCAAGACATCAAGCCCTAAAGGGATTAAAATTATGACAGAAATGTAATAAAAGGTGTCAATGTGTATTCCAAGAGAGAAAGATGCAATTGAACCCTAGACATCAAGCTAACAAGTCTGGAAATTGAGGGTAAGTCTTGTGTTGCCATGCCTTGCCTTGCCATGCCACACCTTTCCTTTCCTTGCCATACCTTGCCTTTCCATGCCATGTGTTCCATTGCCTTGCCTTTCCATTCCATGCCATGCCTTTCCATGACATGCCATGTCATGCCATGCCTTGCTATGGTATGCTATGGTATGGTATTCCTTTCCATACCATGCCTTGCGTTTGCATGCCTTGCCTTTCCATGCCATACCATGTCTTTCCATACCATGCATTGCCTTGCCATGCCATGTCTTTCCCTTCTATTCCATGCCATGCCTTGCCATGCCATGCCATGCCTTGCATTTTCATGTCTTTCCATTCCATGCCTTGCATTGCTTTGCCTTTCCATGCCATGCCATGGTATGGTATGCCTTGCATTTCCTTAGTATGGTATGGAATGGTATTGCTTGCCTTGCCATGCTATGGTATGGTATGCCTTTCCTTTCCATGCTATGGTATGGTATGGTATGGTATGCCTTTCCATACCATGCCTTGCAATACCAAGCCTTGCATTCACTTGCCATGCCTTGACCTTCTATACCATGTCTTTCCATACCATGAAATGGCTTGCCATGCCTTGCCTTTCCTTTCCATGCCATGTCTTGCCATACTGTTGACCGTCTCTCCAACATAGGTGGTCAAATCCATGTGCCATGAATATATGCATCATCAGATGCTCATTTGTCGAAGATTTTGGTTCTAAAGGGCATTTTTGGCCCCAACACTTCTTTTTGTAGCTGGAATTTCCGCACCCCTGCGCGAGTCAATAATGTAATAGGTTTGCATGAGTCATGTCTAGGTCATTTACCTCGGGATCGGTTCACTGGGAGAGTTCCTTTCACCGAGGGTTTTTTATCCTCAAGTTATCAATTGGTTTTTTTAGCCTTATTGATTTCCCTTGAGTTTTTCCCTCACACTTGCAATAATTCCTCCAAAGTGGTGAAAGGCGTTCCAGTGGGTTTATCTTCTGGTAACTATTGTTTGGAATCATTGTAAATGACCATGCAAGACATCTTATAAAGTCTCGCGGAATTCCATCGAGTCTAGAGTAGTTTTTTTTAATTAATTAATTTTTAATTAAATTTCCCTAAGTTTGGAGGTTTAATTATTTAATTAATTAATTATTTTTGAGTAAAAATTGTAAAAGCTAGGTCCTTGGACTTTTAATAGGGGTATGTGTGCTCAAAATAAATGGAATAGCACCCCCTACATCCATGGACCAATTTTCAGCTCAGTCGGACCAATTTTGCTATGGGTTTGTCCACCCAGAGTGTCAGTCAGTCAAAAACAACAATTTTAATTGCTAAAGTCCAAACATGGCAAAAATGTAATTTTAAAAAATGAGCTAAAAGGATGATGTAAAGATGGATAAAGGTGAGAAATATTTTTTGTAACCTTTCGTAACCTTTTCCAACCCTCACATCACCCCCCACCTAGCCATAAAGCAAAAACGTCACTTTTCGTAGACTGGTGTGCCTTCCTTCTAGAAAGTCTCCAAAAAGTAAAAAAAATGATAAACAAATCAATGGGAGACTTATGCTATCCCTTGGAACGATTTTCCTAGCCTCCACTACCTCTTTGCTTCATCCCAATGCCTCTCCACTCCCCTTTACCTCTTTTATTGCCCTCCTTTCCTTTCCTCTCCTCCATATGGTGCGCCCTCCAAGGAGAGTTACCCCCCCCTCTTGTGGATCTCCTAGAAAAAATCATTTTTATGAGTTTGGGCTCCTTTATCTCCCTTGGCATGCATCCCATAAGCCTCCCACTACTCTTTTGTGTGATTCCAACACCCTGCCACTCTTCTACACCTTAGATCTAAACTCCAAACCCTAGATGGTGTGCCCTAGCCTTGGGATCTCTTCTTATGCTTGGTGTTCGACACTTGGAATTGATCCAAGAGGGGTGAG
>WSFP011484023.1:0-15745 GCA_009831015.1 Picea engelmannii | reverse complement strand
GGTTCCTTGTGGACTACTTTCCCTAGTGAAGAAGATGCCATACTTTGACAACAAAAAAGAGTTTTATATTTTGTTGGCAAGTGCTTTTCAACTTGGTATCCAAGATCCCACCTAATATAGTTGGATCAATGTAGTCAAGATTGAGATATGTAGCATTGAAGTGCTCTTCGACCTATGAGGTGTAAAACAGAGTTGGAAAGTATGGCTGAACTAAAATCACATTAAACGTAAGGTGTAAGTCAAGGATGGGATATTCAATTCAAAAGAATGCTCACCCATTGCCTTGGTGATGGTGTAGGGCCCATAATATACTAGTTTGAGACTTTGAGTCATTCTTTTTGCAAGTGCAACCAAACCTTGTCACCAACCTGAAATTTCTGTGGAATTAATGTTGATTTCATGAAGGCTTGTACCTGGCATTCACTTTTTGAAAATATCGTCAACTTGTTATTGGATGTGTTGGATCTATTAACCAAATTTGGTTTCTTTATTTGCCTCATTCCAACCATGAGGGGACTTTTCCCATGTTAACATAATGGACAAGGATAATTGAGGCCAATGGATGGAACCCTAGGAACACCTAAAAAGGTCTATCGCTAATAGAACTATGAAGAGTTATATTATCGTTGTGATAAACATAAGGATGGGTTCCTAGAGTTGTACATTCTAATAATTTGCATAATCATCATGTTGACTACCTCTATCTCTCCATTGATCTTGGGATGGAAGTTGATTGATTCGGTTAGCTTGGTGTCCCTCATGGATGAAAAGCAAGACTAAACTATACTCATGAACTTGTTGTCCCTCTCAAAAACAATGGTCTTTGACAACTTAGTGTGACACACTTCTTCTAGGGTGCCAAAATTGTCATCTTAGATAACCGATAAACAACCACAAAAAAAAGTGTATGGCCATGCTTGACATACAATCTATGGAGACTTATTCCCAAGGATTTTATGGAGTGGGAAAGGAGTACATAGTCCTTGATTTTTTATTGCAAGTTTAGTAATGGCACATGTAATGCATGGTTTGAAATATTTGCTAATGTCTTGTTTGTCTTTGGCTAGTAGAAGTACTTCTACATCACTACTATTGTCTTCTCCATGCCAAAGTGACATGCTAACCTATTGTAGTGTGCATCATAAATCATCTACTCATGCCCAATTGAAGGAACACATAAATGGACTAAATGGCACAAAATTCCATCGTCGAGGTGACAGTCTAAAACTTGTTTACCTGTGATTAGTGTATAGTATTTAGCAGTGAGGCTAAGATCGCTTCCATACAACTAGGGCCATTTTGATGTCTCTTCTCCACAAGAATTGAGGATTGTGGTAAGTGTCACAATCGAAGGTCAACCAAGGTCATCTGCATTTATGTTGGTGTTGCTCTTGTTGTACTTGATGTTGAGGTGGAATTGTTGAGGTATGTGGACCACTTTTGATGGCAATCATTTTGTAATTTTCCTTGCATTTGTATAAATTACAAAGGCTTATGGTCAATGTGGATGAATGTTTACTTTCCTACAATATAATGCTTCCAATGTTGATGGGAGTGGACAATGGAGTAAAGTTCCTTGTTATAGGTGGGGTAACTACAAACCACTTCAAAGAGTGTCTCGTTGTGATAGGCCACCAAATTTCCATGCTAAGTGAGGACTGGATTGACGACATAATCTAAGGTGTCCTCAATTTCGAAGGTTGTTGCAAATATGGAAAAATGAGGACTATAGAGGTGATGTTTCAATTCCTTGATTTCTTTCTATTATTCCTTGTCCCAAACAAACTTGGCCTTGGCTCCACCCTTAGTCACCTAGATCACAGGCCACACAATATGAGAAAACCTTGAATTGAACTTGTAGTAAAAGTTGGCAAGGCCCAAGAAGATGTAGAGCTTTGTTAGTGTCTTCAAGGTAGACTAATCACAAAATCACTTAGATCATCAATGGATCCTCATGTACACTGCACGCATACACAATGCAACCTAGATATTGAATTCTATACATGTTGAATGAGAACTTCCCCTGGTTGGCATCTAACTTCTATTGTTGTAGGGTGTCCAATGCTTGTTGAATGTGCTTCAAAGGATTTTCTTAGGTCTTACTAAAGGTGAGGATGTCATCTAGGTATATGACCACAAAAGAATTGGTGAATGGTCACAAAAATTTGGCATCCATCATCTAAATGAACATTTTCAACGCATTAGTCAATCTAAAGGGCATGACCAACCACTCAAAGAGACATTCCATAGACTTGAAGGTTGTCTTTGACGTCTCAATTGCCTTGATTGGCATCGAGTGATAACTTATCCCAATATCAATCTTGTTGAAGATCTTAGCACTTTAAACTCAACTAATTGAGCAAACCTTTAATTTGGGGATGGCATATTAGTTCTTGTCAATGATTTTTTTCAAGGATATATAGTTGATACAAAGTGGCTATGTCTTGTCCTTCTTATGAATCAACATAATAGGGCTCTTTTAGGGTGAGGAACTTGGTCGAATGTGGCCCTTCTATACTAGTTGTTGAATTTGGTGTTTGATCTCCTCATTCTCTAAAGAGAGTGTTTTCACAAATTGTCATTTTGTAGAGGGTCACTTGCAGTCACATCAATCACATGCTTTCCTTGAAAGTGCAAAGGTACTCCTATAGGTGATATGAATATCTATATGTATTCTCCCACCAAATGATCGACCAATCTCTACTACATAAAGGGACCTCTTGCAGAGGCTTGGAAATTACAGTGATTTTCTTTGCTCCTTTTAACCGAACCATAAAGAGGATAAATCTCTTGGTCTAAGAGATTATCTTCTTGGATCACTTAGCAATGATCAAAGAGACTATGCCAATTGGGGTTAACTATGGTACCTTGTAGATATGATCTCCCAAGGTAACAATGACACTACAGGGACTAGACTGGTAAACATCATGATGCTTCCACATATATGTTATTCCTAAAATAACATCACATTTAACTTAATGGGGTAATGTCACAGAGTACCTCTTATTTAAAGTGCTTCATGCCATATTATGGGTGACATTGTTGTATGACACAAATTTCTTGCCACTAGCTCAACCGATGGTGTATTGCCAGGGGTATAATGTTGTCGACAACTTTATTTTCTTAACGACATTTGTGGAGATCAGGTTCTTCTAGCTACCTTTATCAACAATGAAACACAATGGTATCCCCTTTACCCACATCTACGAGTGGAAGGAGCACTTACCTTCGTTGGACTCCTCTAGTTCCTTTGGTTGGACCTCATCGATGGTGATAATAATTAACATTGAATTCCACATCAAGATGATCTGTGTTATCCTAACCACGAGATTTGGTCACAGCAAGGATGAGTCAGAGTTCGAGGATTTGGATTTTAGCACAGATAATGACAATTATCCAACATGACACTCATAATTGTTACACTAATAGATTTTATGGGTGTCACATCATTTTCTTATTTACTTCTTCGACTTCCCACTCTTCTTCTTTATATGTTGTTTCCTACTAAAAAACATCAACATTTACGAATACCTAAAAAAACGTCATTAATAATTCATATAGTAACACTATGAAGAGGATAGTTAATGCTAGAGATTTAGATATTACATTGACTTTTTGAATCGTATAGAACTTTTGTGTTATATAAGGTATGAGTAATTTTATTTGCATGATAATTGCAAAATAAAGGTAATTTATAAGACATTATTTACATTAAAAATTATATCGTCGTACAAACTAGTTTTAAGATGCAAATCTATGTTAAAAGTTTTATTATGAGCAATTTTATTTGCATGATAATTGCAAAATAAAGGTAATTTATAAGATATTATTTACATTGAAAATTCTATCATCGTATAAACTAGTTTTAAGATGCAAATCTATGTTAAAAGTTTCATCATCATCATCATCATCATCATCATCATCATCAAACTAGTTTTAAGATGCAAATCTAAGTTAAAATTTTCATCATCATCATTGTCGTCGTCATCATCATTGTCATCGTCATCGTCATCGTCATCGTCATCATCATCATCGTCGTTGTCGTTGTTGTCATCATCATCGTCATCGTTGGCGGCGGCGGCGGTGTCGTCGTCGTCGTCGTCATCATCATCATCATCATCATCATCATCATCATCATCATCATCATCATCATCATCAAAATGCTCTTTTCCTCCCATTTGCTTTAATAATGAAGTGGGATTGAACTATGAAGTGGGATGCTCTTAGATATGGAGTTGTCATTATCTCAAAACTCACATATAGCTCATATTGTTATGATTGTATGGTGATTGCCACTCTCACACATGTCTTCTAAACTATTATGAAAAGTATACCATTGAGTTATTTTAATGTTTAAAAATATAAGTTTTGGAGTTGTGGTTGACTAGTAAGGTTTGTAGAGTGTGAAGTAATATTTTTTTATTTTTATTTTTGAAAAGCAGTTGTCTTGCTATTCAGTTTTTGAATCAAAGGAAACTTTCCAATACATATAGGCTCGAAGTCATTACAACAAACTCATTATGAGCTTTATTCATGACATTTATGAGAATTGAACCTGGGTGGGGAGGATAACAATCATTCCTCACAACCATTCAAGCTAAACCCAGTTGTCGAGTAATAAGAGTGTGAAGTAATATATTGATATTCACTTTAAATATATCGATTTTTCTAGTTTATGTAGAACTTGATTGGTTGATTATAAACAAATTATTGTAATAATGTAAATTATGAAGAAAAAAAAACACATTTAAAAAAAGATATTAAAAAAAATGTCTAGATGATTATGATATTTTTTTCCTAAATTACATTGTTTAGAGAAAATCCTCAAGTACTTTTCCTCATTTTAAGAATGGTATCTAGGATAAACTTCAGAATTTTCAGAGCACAAAGTTGGTTAACAACAAGGCTCAAAGCCATTATAACAATATACTCGTTAAGAGCTCAACATATTACTTACGAAAAATGAACCTAGATAGAAAAAATAGCAATTATTTCTCCTAACTACCCAAACTAAACCCAATTAACACAAAATGACTAAAATATACTTTTAAAAAAATTTTAAAAAAAAAATTGTTAAAAAACTAAAAAAGCAAAAAACACTAAACAGTAAAATTTCCAAAAACCATATACATAATAACATGGAAGATGGAAAAACATGCTATGCAAAAAGTTACTAAGAAAATGTAATAAGTACGAGAAAGTCATTCCCATTTAAAATTTAACAAAAGATTAAGAAAAATAGAGGAGTAATGGGTTTCAAACTCACAACATTTTGAAACTAATTTCTTAACTTAATATGATAATTGAGTAAGTCATTGCTTTTTCTTTTTACTAACTCCCTATAAAATGCTAGAAATTTTAAAATAATATTGAAAACTTACAAAATGGATAGTCATGATTGATTGGAGAGAAAACTTCAAATCAACTGCACATGGAGGCCTTTTTGGATGAAATGAAAGCCAAATTGATTATCATTGATGTTGAAAACAAAATGGAATGGTGGGAATTCTTCCATGATGTGTGGATTTTTTCTAAAACAAAATAATAATAGGTTTAGATCTTAAATGTTGATAACCAGAGTTTTATAAATCTAATTCCAAAACCAAAATAAAGTTTAATATCTTCAGATCTTTAATTTCTTTAAATACTTAACATTTATATTAGGTTTGATTGTATAAAAAAAAGGAATAATTCTTGGACATGCATTCAAAAGGAATTTGTAGTTGTAAGCTACTTCGATATTTTAACAAAATAGGAATTAGTCTCACAAATGTTTTGATACCATGTAGGAATTCATAGATGGATAGATAACATGAACAAACACTAAAGAGAAATAACTCATGGAGATTAAAGATCAATACACTAAGATTTGTGGAGTAAAACCCTCTAAGAGGGAAACATCCACAGAGCAACAAAAATGTTGTGTCATTGCTTAAGAATGCTTATATCAAACACAATACTCGTTAAGCCTAACTCGTCATGAACAAGTGAGCTTCCATGAACTTTAACTAGATAGATGTATCAACAAGGAGAAATGACAAAAGCACCCTAAAGCACACCAAGAAAACATAGTAAAAGCAAAATACTAAAGGCATGCATATCTACTACATTAAATCAAATTGATCTTAAGCAACCTCATAATGTCTAATATCTTAACACTCCCATTAGTATAATGGTTGATTGGTTGCATGATGCACATGCTTGATTCCTTGACCTTCCCCTCATAATTTGCTAGTTTTTAATTAAAGTGTCTTGCTAAACTTATTCAACTTGATATTGAATATATTTTATGTGTTTTATAAAGAAAGTAGGTATGTCAACTTTTTGTTAGAGACAAAGGTATTTTGAGTGGTAAGACTTGGAGAAGATGGGTATCATTGATTGGAATTTATAGTGTGGATTTAATGGGCTACACTTTGTCCTACTCCTTTGGGCATTATTTTAGTTATGTCACACAAAGGAAAGGGTATCAACTTAATTGTGGGGGCCTTGTATGCTTATATACATGAAGCAAATGAGCAAGGTTGCAATGCACCACCTTAGTGTGCACATAAATCTAAATGAAATGCTTTGAACATGTTGCACCTTGTGTCAAATGCACTCTTGATAATTTATGAAAAGGTTGATATGAACTAAGGATCTCAGTGAAATTTGATCACCTTGAAGGAGGGCATGCTAGCGACCTCGAAGAGAAGATTCTATCAATTAGGCCTGCGAATTCATAGTTGATTAAATATGATTGTATGCATGATGATTTGTTGAAGATGATACATGGAATATTTGTTGATAAAAACTCAATGACAAGTTGAAGCTCAGGCATGGGTTGCAATTGTAATGAATGTGATGAAGAACATGAGTCTCTTGCAGAGGGAATTATGATATAATTTTTTGTGAGTACTCTCTTGGTCACACTAGGAGCCAATAAAAGCATGTTGTTATCTTGAATCACACCAAGACAATAGATTAGTTGAGGATGGAGTGCATTGATGATGTCATCAAAGAACACGACAAAGGTGAGAGAGTGTAGGAGCATGCAAAACATGATTGGAGAAACATGCATATATTGGTGTGAAAACCCCAATTCGTGAGAATGAATCAATCTTGTTGTTGAAGCACACAAACTAGCTTTATAGGGTGTGAAAAATGCAAGAAAAGTCAAGACAATGCACTGAAGGAAGATGAAAGGTTATGGCATAATTGTAGTTGTGTTACATGAATGCAAGGTTCTCATCTCAAGTGTGAGGATGCTTGTGATTAAACATATGACGTAAATGGACAAGGGCGTGGTTCATCATTGTGCATCACATTGCGAGTGAAAGGTTATAAACATGTCGAGCCTTGTGTCAAATAGACTCTAAGTAATTTCACAAAAAAATTGATATGAATATTGGATCTCGGTGAACTTTAATCATCTTGAATGGATCTACATTGGTGATCTCATATAAGCTTTTTCTAATCAAAGTTGATTAAGAATGATTATATGTAAGTTGATATGTCAAAGCTACCACGTGGAGGATTCGTCGATAAAAAAATATTGAATGATATTAATTATCTTAGTGAATAAAATGGAAACCCGTTACAATTTCTCCACTAGGGAATTAATTTAGTCCTACATGAGATTGCAATTGGTGATACCAGAATTGGTGGACAAATTCCTTTGTTAGGGATAATCATACTACACAATATAGAAAAGACTAAAGCAAGAAATTCCTTGCAAATTCCTTCATCGAGGATAATAATCTTGCACAAGATAACGTTGGAATAGGCTATTTGTGTAGCAAAATGACCTTGTTTTTTATGGGTTTTCTTTACAAATATGATAGGATTTTTGACAAATTGTTAGAATTACAAGCTTTGATTATTGAAATTGTAGTGTGGAGTTGTTCCAATAAGAATGGGGGCCTAGGATTCCATTTGCAATGTCAATATTTGCGAAAATACATAATTTTAGTGTTAAGATTGTAATTTTCATCATAGGATTTTGTCAAATTACTTGTCGAAGAGGATGTTTGCTACACAAATAGACTACCCCAGATAACATCTACAAAGAACAAAAGTTGTGATTATTTTTTTCTGTAAATATAATTAGGCACTTGAATCAACCTCTACAAACATAATCACTTATTCGATATACTTATCATTTTGGTTTCGATTACACATCGTTAAAGAATATGGAATGATTCGATTTATATTCTAACAGCCACTCAACCTATTTGATTCATATTCTAAACAACAATGTGTCCAGTGTTGTCACACATTGGACCATGAAGGTGCAACTAGTTTAGAACCACATAGGTTGCATCTAACATCACCACACAAGTTGCATCTGGTTGGTGTTGATGATTGACATTAACCAACATATAGTAGCGTGACAATGAGCATAAAAATTAGCAAGATAGTGTAAGAACAATGTGACAAAAACCAAGACAATGCACTAAAGGAAGATGAAAGTTATGACACAAGAAAGATGAAGACCTTGATAGGTACCGAAACAATCGAAAAAACAAATAAGAGGACAACCAAAAGAATAAATAACATAATAGACACTAGAGTTGGGTGCGCGAATAGAATTGACAAGTCATAATTAAGTTAGAATATAGAAATATTTATATCTAGAAACAATTCCAAGTTGTACAAATGTTAGGTATATTTGACTTAGTAATAGACAGTGATAAAAAGAGGAAGGTCGGACATCAAACATACTCACAATGCAAACAATCAATCTTCATGTTAATAGGAAACACCATTTCCTTATACTTACCCCATTAACATAAATCATGGTATATAAAAACTTATATATTACGCCACTTCTTTCCACTAATCTAAAATATTAATTTTTGAATAGGAAAAATGTAATAAAATGCCGACATGTGCATGTGAAACCCAATTTTAAATTTGAACTATGCATAAGAAGGGGGGACTCAGAACGGAGAATAAGGGAGATCGTGCACTAGGGGGACTACAAAAACACAAGGTGGGAGATGGTGAGGAAAGTGAGGTTTGAAGACGAGGCCGACAAATAGCTGAAAACCAAAGGCGAAAATAACGTTGAAATGGACCCTTGAAAACCCTCACCTATGAAGCGAAATCCACATTGGTTGAAGGGTCAAATTTATTGAAGAGACCAAGGGCCATTATTTCTATTAATTAACGCAATTAAATAATATTTAGTTTTAGAAATTCGCTTTATCGTAAATATAAAAAGGAAGCAAGTTGATGGCGGTCCAAGATTTTACCTTCACGCGGGGCTCATTTTGTCAAGAAAGGAGACTTTGGGGTAGAAGTTTTTGCCTTTCGTGTCATTGCATTATTTTGTCGAAATCCGTCCAAATGTGAAGTTTTCGTTGCGGCTTTCGTAAATTCCTCCATTTCTTTCTGCCCCGGTCGCTAAATTTCCACATCGAAGGTTTGTTTGCCCCCCGGTCTCTAAATTTCAACATCGAAGGCGTTAAATTTGAGGCCACGGGCGTCTTTTGAGGCCATTTTGAACTATTCTTTTAAAGGCTTTAAAGCTGGGAGCCACGAGGTTGGAATTTGCTCGAAGACCGAAGTTCGAATCTCGAAGGAAGCGGAATCGAGGTGCAAAGAGTGACAGGTACGGTTTAGACCTGAACTGATTGAAAGTTTCAGGTTCGAATCTGAAGTTGAAGTTGAGCTGTTTGAAGTCCAAAACGCTGGCTCGAAATTAATTGAAGTCCTAAGTTCGAGTATAAGCATAAAGATTGAGAGTTTTGTTTGAAATTGAAGTTCCGGTTCGAAATTTAAGGCTATTTGGACTTTGAAGCTTTAGGATTGGGGAAGCTTGAGAGTCATGGCTCAAAATCAATTGGAGATTGAAGTTAAACTCTTTAATTAGGCTTTCTAAGCTTAAAGAACGAGAGCTGTAGGTCAAAACAAGTCTGTAGTTCTTGTCTCGAGTAGATTTTTTTAAGTTTACAGCTTGTTGAGATTGACTCGGTGAAAGGCGCTTAAAGATTGAAAGTTCGAGTCTCGAATTTAAAGACTGAAGTTTAAAGACTTTGGATTGAAAAGCTTGCTTTAAATTTTGCTAGGAGATGCAAGATCGTTGAATTAAACTGTTTTGAAGCTTTAAGCTCGCAAGCAAGGGTACAAATACGAAACTGTTTATAAATTTCAAGCTTAAAAATTGGCGACCATCGTTAAAAATTGCTTGAATTCTGTTTAGTAGCATTGTCAGACTAACTAAGCTTTTATCCAGATCAAAGCTTCAGAGAGGGCTTGAAAGTGCTTGATACTGAAGATCAATTGTCTTTTTATCCCTGCAAGATTCCTCGGTTTGCGAAGGCTCGAGAACACCGGTTCAAAATTGCTTGACGGCAGTAGCTTGACTCTAGAAACAATCCTTTGCGAAGATAAAAGATTGAAGAGCACGGTTGAAAGTTTTGCTTGAAGAGGAAGTAGTGAAATTGAGCCGGTTTCAAGCTTCTTTGGTGCTAGTAAAGCCTTGAGAGCGATGATCAAGAAATGATTAAAGGGTGACTTTTGATTGCAAAAATTTAGCCATTTCAAGGTGAAAGCTTCAAACACGTTTGAAATCGTCTACAAGGGAGATCGCTTGTCGATTAAGGTGCTGCTTTCTTGAAACTGATGCAGGCTCGAGAATACTATTTAAAAAATGCTTGAAGACTGCAGTCCGAATTTTCCCAAGTAATCCACTTTGAAACTCTTTCAAGCTTAAATCTTGCGAGCCATGGTTCACAATTGCTTAAAGATTTGAAGTTTGACTGTAAAATTAATCAATTTTGAAGTTTTCCTGAAAATTGAAGCACCGAAACCATGGTTAGGATTCTTTGGGGTTAAAGCCGTACGAAATTTTCTTTAAAATTACATTGCTACTTGACTCATTTAGTTTCTGGAAAATAGAAAGCTGGAACGCTTTAAGCTTGGCATACGAGATTTTTCATTTCTTTGATGGCTCGTTTATACTGAAATAGAACCTGGTACTGTGCATATTTAGCTTTACCGGAGGACAATTTTAAGCTATAAGCTTCAAACTGAAGTTGATGAGAATATCAATACCATATGACTGTTGGGCAGGGTGTTGAGTACTCATACAGTATTGAATTCACAGTTCCGGAACCTGTTAAAGAGAAATCAGTGAGGTCAAACTCCTTTTGTTCGCAGGAGGATGCCCAGCATTATGGACAGGCAAACCAGTGGTGAAGATAGTGATAGCAAGGGTCCGCTTGATAATGGCAAGTATGTCCGTTATACCAATGAGCAGGTGGAGGCTTTAGAACGTGCTTATAATGAATGCTGTAAGCCCAGCACTGGCAGACGTTTGCAGCTCATCAGAGAGAATCCAATTCTTTCTAATATTGAACCAAAGCAAATTAAAGTCTGGTTTCAGAACAGAAGGTATTCCATCCAATTTTTTCTATGGCATAAGCTGTTTTATTTATTGAGATAATAAATGTGTTGAAAACTTTATATTGCGGCTACATGTCATTTTTATGCATATTTAAATTTTATACTTACCCCATGTGTGAATGTGTTGGTGTGCATGTGTGTATGTATGTACATAACTCCCTGTGTGGGCATGTGTTGGTGTGTATGTACATAACTCCGTGTGTGGGCATGTGTGCTTTTCCAATGCGTGTATCTGTGTGTTTGCTACAGCAGAGTTCATTAAAACAGAGGGGGTAAACTAGACAGAAGCATCTTATACCAAAGTTAAAATGGTCTTTAAAATGATTAGGTGGATATATTATAGAATCCTTGTGCTTTTCAGGAATTTTACTTGTGAAAGTAAAAAATGAAAATTTCCGGAACTGTTACTGTAAAATCGCAATTTGGCTAGTTCATAGGCAGAAAACTTAGGACGTGTTAGAGTTAAAGTCACACAACACAGACTCGGGAATGGCTCGGCAAAGCTGAAGAGCAAGAGCATGCATCAGACTCGGGGAAAATTGACATAAACCTTGGGGGAAAGAAACCTAAAATTGCAAAAAAAAAAAGAGTTTTTTGGTATGGACTTCCTGAGCTTCTGGCAAGCCTATAGAATATACTCAATAAGTACTCCCCAAATCTTGAAAACTTGTCAAGTTTTGATTGAGAAGTGAGCCAAGTAGACTAATACAGTATTTCAAGTGCTTGGCGAGTCCTTGAACAGTGGTTATCGTGACTATAAAAATTAAATTATGCTTTGCCACCGTCATACATGATTATGTTAATTAAGAATTTAAACTTCAGCAGGTTTGATGTTGATGAATCCCCTTGCCAGTAGGTGGTTATGATAATTGATGTTAACTAAATCTAGTTTGCATGTTAGTGTTGGACATACTACTAATATTACAGTAAAAATGAGATCCCTCATTTTCTGGCAATCCTCATTAAGAACTTCCACAATTATATCTTCAGCAAAAATAAGATCAAAAGTCTGAGAAACTTCTCAATGGGGTTCACTTTCGTCCTTACCCAAGTCTTTATTAAGGTAAATTGTAGGGTCATCTACGTGGTGAGCTTGTAATTGTTGAGCAACCTGGTACTTATTTTCCAACTGCCACCTGGGAGGGCACAGCTTCTGCTTCTACATATTGCTTCACCCTTACCATCCTGTCAATCATCCACTCCATCTCTGACTCTGTCATGGTCAGCCATTGGCTGTGACAGAGTTGCTGAATGCTACTCAAGCCTTGAATTTTGGTGAATTCTATTAGTCATATCTGTGTGCCAAATTTCTCCTATGGCGTCTCTTATTTCATTGAAGTGCCTCTGAGTGTCTCTACAGGAACATCTGAGAAGGCTTGTAAAACTTCTAGATGACTCCTAACTTCTAAGGCGTGTAAAACTTCCAGATGACTTCAAATTTGTTGTTTCACAATCAGCTAAAAACAAGACACGCTTCATGTAGTTTGTGTAATTGGTGAACTATAAGTTGTTTTTCACTTCAAATTACTTCAATGCATGAGTGATCATGGTTCTCCTTCACCATTTCTTCAAGTTTTATTGAACACTTATGATTGTGCTCTTCATAGTCTATAGAAGCTTTCTTCAGGGGCTCCTTCCACATAGGTTTCCCATAAACCCAAATATTCCTCAGTGAGGGGGAATAATATATCCATATTCAACGGATCTCCTTTTTCCACTAGGATTTTGTGGCTGAATGGAACCACAACATAAAATGGTTGCAACTCTTGTAATATTGCTCAGAATAACTACGATTAACCCAATTTGGAATTGGCATTAATGCTTTGCTTCAAGTGGCATTGGTGCAACTTCAGTTTGGTTCACAAACAGAGAGAAAATCACGCCGCAAGAAAGGGTTCCAGTTTTGACAAAAAGAAATTGTAGATCTGGAAGGTTGACTTTTTGAGGGTATATCTTCCTCAATATTGGTCAAAATCACTATTATGACCCCAATCTGGAAATGACATCTAAACTTTGATTCTGATGGCACTGGTGTGAGTGCAATCAGGTTCCTAGACAAAGAGAATGTCATGCCGCAATATAATAGTCAATTGATCTCATTTTCTTTGCTATGGATTTGGGGCTGCAACTTAAAATGGTTGTAACTTCCTCGATATGGCTCAGAATCGCTATTATAACCCCATTTCGGAAATGGTGACACAACTCTATGTCTGATGGCATTTGTTGCGACTGCAATCTGACTTCCAAGCAAGGAGAATCACCACCACAAGATAATCTGCAAAAAACAAAACAAAACGATTCCACGTTACCCAAATCACTGCTTTGATACTAGTTAAGATCTAAAGTGCATAATAGTAACAAGAATAGAAGGAACACACAATTGGACGTCAAAAGATTTCTATTATCCACACTAATCAAGAGAGGGGGCAATCTCCAATACAAATGCCAAAGCACAATAGATAAACAGTCCTTGATCACATGAGGAGGACTCCATGCTTAGTTGTAGCTTCTCTAGCTATCGTAACCTGAATCCACCACTAGTGGACCTCATTTAATGATCAACATACTGGGCTTTATTTATTAACTATCATAGTGGGCCTTTATTAATGACTAGGCCACTTTACATTAATTAGCCACAATACTTCTACTAAACTTAACTCTAGTAGACCCTTAGGCCTTTATTACATTACCAGGGAGGGTCATGATGATAATTGACTCTGGCTCTAGTGCTGGACTGAAGATGATGCAGGGGATTTTGGGCACTATAACTGATATTGTGTTTGAAATAACAGTTGTGGATTATTTGACTTTACACAGCTTACTACTATTTTTATACGGAAATTTAGTTCATCATAATGACATGGTAAGGATGCTATTAGGACGTAGCTCCCTGTGGGCTCTGTCACTGAAATTTAATTTGCTGCAGTTAGCTGAAGTTTAATGTAGCCAGCTAACTAGTCTCGTGCTTACTTGATATGTTACTTTTAATTGTTTTGGACATAACTAATCTTTGGGCACTGGTTGTGGAATTTACAATTTAGGATAAGAAGTGTCACCTACTATTACTTGGTATAAAATATTAAAGACTGTCTTTTCTATGCTTTAAGTAGCCAAAGGGTCCACAGATACCTTCTCCTTTTGGAGTTGGGTTCTATGTTGAGCACATGGGCATTGAACTACTCAACACCTTGAGCCAAAAACTGAAGTTGTCAAACAACAGTTTGAAATCTCTTTCTGTTGCAGGGATTTAATTTAACATATTCCAACCTCATCTGGTTTTACTAGATATAGTTGCACACAACCAGCTGCAGAGTTATGTAACTTACCATTCCAAAATCTACTAGAATGTTTAAATATGTACACTCATCATATCGTGGATTTTTTTAATGATGAATTTAAATTGTAGTCTGAGATGATAGCTGTTATGATGCATTCAACATAGTCACATTTTAGCTCATTTGATGCACAACAACTGAAACTTTGTTTAGCATAACTGGCAGTGGAGCACTATTACGGAGTTCTATTTTGACATGATCTTAGCTTGTCCTCTAGGATTGAAATCTAGTTTCATATGAAGGCCCATGTACATATTTTACATGGTAATAGTCTTTTACCTAAACACAATTAGCTGACGACTTATTGGATGACCCCATTTGATGCATTATTATTGAAACACCGTTTTATATAATAAGCCTTTCGCATTTGCTTCATGCTTTTGGGATTTACCTTAACACGATTGGTTATTGATATATTGTATGAAATATTACTTATATTTATTTTACGTAACCAGATGTGGGAATATGGTGGGCGTGGTGGATCTACAGGCTGCCTCTCAGAGTGCACAGCTAAAACAATGGAAGCAACAACATAAATATGCCATACATATAAACATCGGAATTTAAAGGCCTTTCATTAACTACCAAGCAACATCACAGAAACTTATTCCATGAATAGAACTCGTAAACTCATTCAAAGGCAAACAAGACATCACTGTAATAATCTCTAGGCACAACATCAATATTAGCCATAGGCTTTGTTATCCCCACTTTTAGGGATAACTAGGAGATCATGTCTCGAGGCCCACAGGTCCTAGACATGGAGTACCGAGAGCCGGATTGACTTTTAGCATGGCCCTAGAGGGCCCATCTTTTCTCCCTCTCAGCGCTTCTACCTTGTCAGCAACAACAACATCCGTCACCATCGGCTTGGTTTTGTGTCAGAGATGGTTCTTGCTCCATGAGGTAATGAGTCTGGGTATCATGGTATGTGTCACTCTGATCTTCAAAACCTTTGAATATGTGCATTTAATTCCTTTTGTTTCTAACAAATGCTTGGATCTTACACTTGCCCGCTT
>WSFP011484022.1:0-15746 GCA_009831015.1 Picea engelmannii | reverse complement strand
GGGCTCATACAAACAGGTAGTGGTGGACAAAGGGAAAGGGACAAGAGGTGTAGTTTTCAAGGCACCAATGACAGACACCTTGGGATCAGACCTAGGAAAAGGCTAGGAAAGGAATCAGGGAAAAAGTGAGTGCATGGGAGAAGAATCCAGAGAAACTCAGAGTGAGTGCAAGACACAACGTAGCCCAATGAGACAGAAGGGCGCAACCCATGCAAAACCAAAACAAAAATGATACCCAAGGTGATGCTGGAGGATCCACAAACAAAAATCTACAGGGACCAAATGAAGACGCATGCACTAATTTGCAAGTTCATGGGTTTGTGGCCCACAAAAAGAATGTTGCGCAACTGGATTACATATCACTAGAAGCCAAGTGGAGAAGTGGAGCTCCACCTGGGGTCGAAAGGATTCTTCACAGCAATATTCATGAACCTAGAGGACACAGATAGAGTCTTTGAGGGAAGGCCATACTTGCACGCCTCAGTAGGACTGTACATGTGGCCATGGAAGGAAAATTTCTCCCCAGAAAAAGTGACTTTCAAAAAGGTGCCGGTCTGGCTGAGATTTTATTCCTTACCATTAGACTACTGGTTTTCCTCTACTTTTGAATCAATAGAAAATAAACTGGGGAAATATGTGAAGACCTTATAAGCCACCCTAAAAGGGAGATATACATCTTACGCAAGAATCTGCATAGAGATGGATGTGTCAAGAGCACTCCCAGAAGCCATAAGTCTGGAATTCAGGGATGATGAATGTATCCAAAACATAGATTACGAACAGATCCCCTTCAGATGTAGAAGATTCCATAAACATGTACATCTGATCAGAGAATTCCCTCTTAATTAAAAAAAGGAAGCGGAAAACCCCAAACCACAACATGATGAAGATGGGTTTATAAAACCGAACCCCAGAAGCAGAGAAAACAAAAAGCAGAGTAAAAGCCTAGTAGGAAATAACCTGTAGACCCAGAATAAAACGGAAGGATGGGACAAAACCAATAAAGGGGAAGAAGAATAAAATGATTTGGAAAAATCTCAAGAAGTCAGAGAACAAGCAACAAACGAGTCCACCGATTGACCAAGTAACAAGAAGGAACACGGGAGTAGCACAACCCTGATGGATGGAGAAACCAAAGACAACAACACCCCCATGCAAGAAGCAGAGGGAGATGTAGAAATGACCCCAAGCGAAGTAGGCACAGAAGATCATGATCTCAGAGACCTTGTGGAAAGGGAAGGGACAAATCTCCCAAACATACTAGAGCAATGGAAAAGACATGGAGTAGACAACGTACCAATAGAGCAACTTGACCGCATTCAGTACCTATTTCTCCTAAGGGAGGGAGCCAAAGCTAGAGGACTAAAGCGCACACACGGGGAGATAGGAAACCTAGGAGTAAAACTGGCGAGGGACAACCACAACTCTCACCCAAGCAGACGAGGAGGAAAAAAGGTAGGAAATCAAATAGTGTAGCCCTACAGGAGCTTGGAGCACTACTAATAAACTCGGGTAAGATCAAGAAACTCTTCCCCAACTCCTCCCCACATGTTTAAATGAAGGTTATAACTTGGAATATAATAGGCCTAAACACCCTGAGAAAGCAGAGAATCCTTAGAAATAGACTAAAGCATGAACAACTAGATCTCTGTTTCATTCAAGAGACAAAATGCACTACAAACAGAATGGAGGCAATCAATAAACAACAATGGTGCAAGTAAAAGATGGTGGCTATCGAATACCACCAAATGTCAGGAGGTATTATCACTTTATGAAACCCACAAGTACTAAGCCTAACAAAAGCCGAAGCGACCAGGCACACCCTTACGGTTCACATGCAAATCATTGCAAACACAGAGATGATTCTATGCACTAATGTGTATGGCCCCCAGGTGTCAGAGGAAAAGAGAGTAATGATACGAGACCTAGAATACGTTAAAACCCGGTCCAACAACCTCCAATGGATCCTGGCAGGGGACTTCAACAACATCACGTCACTTGCGGAGAAAAAAGGAGGTACAAGAAAATTGGATAGGGATGCGGAAAAATTCTCAAAGTTCATAGACACAGCGGAGATGGTAGACCTCAAAACAAATAATTGTCAGTTCACCTGGAACAATAAATGGATGAACCAGTATCAAGTCACAACAAGACTTGACAGATTCCTAGTATCAGAGTCAATCATTATGCAGGGGCTAACCTTAGATTGCAACATCCTTCCCTGGGGGGGATCTGATCACTGGCCAGTGCAACTAGAAGCAGGCTTCCAAACTACACCAAAGAATAGACCCTTCAGATTTAAGAAATTCTAGATCGAACACCCGACTTTCAAGGAAAGAATCAAACAGTGGTGGTGGGAGGAGCAACCAGAGCAAGGGACAAGGATGTTCAAACTCTATAAGAAATTAAAGTACATCAAATATAAGCTTAAGGAGTGGAACAAGGACACTTTTGGGAATATAAACCAAGATAAAAACAACATAGAAGACAAAATGAAAAAACTCCAGGACACTTGCATATCGGAGGGCTATACGGAGGATCAGAAAAAGGAATAGATCCAGATGACCCATGAATGGGAAGCTTGATGCCAGCAGGAAGAAACACTTTGGCGACAAAAGTCCCGTATCAAATGGCTAAGGGAAGGAGAGAAGAACCACAAGTTTTTTCATATAACAACCATGGCCAGAAGATCCCATAACAAAATCCTGAATATTAAGGACTAGGATGGAATAGAGAGAGAGTCACATAAGGAGATCGAAACTAATCTGGTAAACCACTTCCACAGGATAGCCCAAGAACCCAACCAATATATAACAGAGGCTATACAAAGGATAATCCAGCATATCCCCCGCCTGGTCACCGAGGAACAAAATAACAACCTAAAAAAACCCATTGCTGAGGAGGAAATTGACCAAGTACTCCAGGAAATGCCTAATGGGAAAGCCCCATGTCCAGATGGCTTCACAGTGGATTTCTTCAAATCTTGCTAGGAAATTGTCAAACACAACATTTATAGGGTAGTGGAAGACTCTCGAAGGTCAGCCTCCATTCTAAACACACTAAATGATACAATGATTACACTAATACCCAAATAAAATGAAGCCAAAACCCCTGATCATTATAGACCTATAGCATTGTGCAATGTGGTTTATAAGATAATCTCCAAAGTTATAGAAAATAGATTGAAACCCCTCCTACCCACACTGGTCTCACAAGAACAGGTAGGCTTCTTGGAAGGAAGACAAATAATGGACAATATCATCCATGCCCATGAGCTTATCCACACCCCGAAGCTTCAAAAGAGAGGGGGAATGATAATACAATTGAACCTGGCAAAATCTAATGAAAAAATTAGTTGGCACTATATGGTTAAGACTTTGGAAGCCTTTGGATTCACCCAACACTAGATCAGTTGGATAGTCAGCCTAGTATCCACAACAAGCTACTCACTACTAATAAATGGAGCCCCTGCCAAACCTTTCTGGCCCATGAGAGGCATCAGACAAGGAGACATGTTGTCCCCCTTCCTGTTCATTCTGATGATGGAAGGTCTCATTTTAAGCATAAAAACCGAAACTACAGCAGGTGAAATAACAGGTATCAAACCTTTTGAAAATTGCCCTACTTCCACACACCAACAGTTTCTGGATGACACTTTAATTCATGGCATACCCACGATCAAGGAAGAAAAATCTTACAAACAAATCCTAGAAGAGTTTGGGGAAGCCTTGAGTGCAGAGATCAACCATTCCAAATCTATGATCTTCTTCTTCAATACCAACCCCATAATCCAAATAAATTTGGCCAACATCTTGGGTTTTGAACGCAAAGCACTCCCAACTAAGTATGTGGGCATTCCCCTGATAGACAAAGCTTACAAAATGTCAACTTGGGAAGGAATAATCAACAAGTTACAAGAGCGGGTAAAAAATTGGACGTACAGATCCCTCAACCTAGTCGGAAGACTTATTCTGACCAAGTTCATTTTGCAAGAAATTCCAACCTTTATGATGTCCATTTTCCCAACCCCCAAGGGGATATTACAAAAAATAAGAACCATCCAAAGAGAATTCTTGTGGTGAGGAGCGGAAACAAAGAAAAAATGGGCCCTGGTGGCTTGGGAGAAGGTCTGTAAACCAAAAAGCAAAGGAGGCCTGGGGTTACAAGAACCGCAAGTGACCAATGACGCCTACGGGGAGAAACTCTAGTGGCGCTAGGTCAAAGAAACTAATACACCATGGGTAAACCTGTGGAAGGCAAAGTATGTCCCGGAAAAACATGACCAATACATAATCCACTTCAGAGGCACCAGGGAAGGTTCAAGCATCTGGAACCTAGCCTAGCGCAACGAAGCCTGGATTCAGGCACACAGCTTTTGGGAAGTAAGGAATGGCAGAACAACCAGATTATGGGAGGACACCTGGCAACATGAACCTAGAATGGGGAAACCGGACAGGGAGGAACTCCAACAGGAGATGATCGCGCAACGTAAAACCAAAGTGTACCATTACTGGAAACAAGAAATAGATTGCAACAAATAGAGAATCTAGGACACCCTCACTCCACAAAATAGAGACCAAACCGCAACAACAGTGAAAGAGGTGGAGGAGGAATTGGGGAGACGAAAACATGCAGTCACGGAAGGAAATGACCAGCTGATATGGGGACAAAAAGACGATGGGGAATTCAACCTAAAATAAGTCCGACACTATATCGTAGACCAGGACCAAGAAGACCCAACAGAACAATGGGATAAGCTTTGGAACAACCCCCATTGGCCAAAAATAAAATTTTTCCAATGGTTAATACTAGTACAACCGAATTCTAACTTGGGAAAAGCTAAGGAAAAGGAGATTCATAGGTCCATCCAGATGTCACCTCTGTTAAGACAAGGAAGAAACAATGAACCATATCCTCGACGAATGCACCTACACAACAGAACTCTGGGATTGAGCGACATGTATCTTCCGACAGTCCAATAGGATATGAGGTAACATCTCCACAACTATCAATATCTGGAAAGAGAACTACAACGAAAATGAAGAGGTAAATATCTGTTGGACCCTCATCCCGAGAATGATCATATGGGCAATATGGAATAAAATTAATTGGTGCATCTTCAAGAACGAAAGCTAGCTGGAAGGGAAGATCAAGGAAACAATAATCTCCATGAAAAGAGAAATGATGCAGAGCGACAACTACCAGGAAGGAAGACTGCAACTCACATACCAAGACTCTCGAATCCTAGAAGCCTTCCACCTGAAAGACGAACACAACCCCAATCAGGTAAGACAACCATCGAAACTCCAAGTAGGTGAGCACAACTGAAAACCACCACCAGTAGGCTCCCTCAAGATGAATTTTGATAGGGCGTCAAAAGGTTACTCAGGATGGACAAGAATGGGAGGAGTAATCAGGGATAGTGAAGGAAATATCATCTGGCTGTACGCTGGGATTTTGGGAAACTCAACCAACAACGCCGCGGAATTTGGAGCCTTGGAGACCAACCTCGAGATTCTCAGCTGGGAAAGGATGACAAATTCTATAGTAGAAGGATATTCCACGCTGGTTATCAACACAGTAAGGAGACTCCAAAACGATAATAGAGTGGGAAAAATTCAGAGGCACTGGTGCTTGGCACATTCCCTGCAAAAAATTCAGGAGCACTTGCAGACGTGGATCACAGTGGAGTTACACTGGGTACATAGGTCAGCAAATGGACTGGCAGACATAATCACTAACGAGGGGGTCAATAAGGAAGGACCAGAACTGGACACTATCTCGAGTAACATCTTGAATGGTCAGTTCTGAACAGACTGCATCCAACTAGCGGCAAAAGACCGTGACGAAAACCGAAGTATGGACGACCAAATCAAGGATGGAGGCATAGGAATAACTGAAGGGAAATTAGAATCCAGGCAGAATCCGATAGCCCACCACTCAAACACGAGTTACAATGTAGATCTAGGTCACACAACAAGAGGAGGTATGACATCGCAGTCCTGTCAATAGGAAGAAGTACAAGGGTTGTCCATGGGAAAGAAGATAAGATAATCAATAGGCGACAAAGAATCAAGGAAAAAAGGGTTTTCCATGGTCAAGTATGGGTACACCTCACCCAAGTATAGATACGGGGAGTGGTAATGATTTTCATACAACGTGCAGAGCAAAGGATTAGCGCAAGGATTACGACAGGGCTCCCAAGAGCACACATACCCAAACAATGAAAAAGGACCATAAGGTACACCTTTATGAGTGGCCCATGATTTCTAGGATGAGCCCGCAACCGGGGAAATACCATAAGAGAAGAAACACCAAGAATAGCCACAGACTGGAGAGAAGCAATTACAGAGGCCATCTTACATTCAAGGAAGGGGAAAATAGGAACAGGAGAAGAAACCAAGGCAAAAACCACCACAAACAAGCTGATATGGTACGTATGAAGAAAACCCATAGCAAGAGAGGACCCCAAGGGAAAGAACCTCCGACAAGCACCCGAAGGATTACAAGGATGGAGCAAGCAGCCAGAGAAGCTAAGGGTACCTTTCTCACATAGGTTGATCTAAAGGGAAAAGCGATCATCAACAGGTGGGAGAGAGAAATCAACACCACATGCAAAGGCAAATCCTAGAAGGAACTAATTCAGGAAGTAGACGGGATAAGGGACCTAGGGGCCACATAACCCAGAACAAGCCTCTACCACAAAACGATGGAGGAGACCTAGCGAACAAAAATGTTGATAGGCAAGATGAGCGTTGACCGTAAGTATACCAGCAGGGAGGCTATCAGGGACCACAAGAAGGTTCTCACAGAAATTCTGAGTTGCCTCAACAACCTGGAGGCCAGTGCAAAAAGACTAGCTGAGGACCAGAGGAGCCAGAAGGAAAAGATGGAATGAATGGAAAGCCAATTCCACCTTTACCTACGATATGCCCACCACATGGACATCACTCCAGCATACCAGAGTGAAACACCAACTTGTATCAGAAAGACATGCAAGGTGGACCATAGGAAGGAGAATGAGGCAGGAAAGGATGGAGACGAAAGACATCCCATCATCCTAGACTAGCGCAGGTTCATCCCTTGGTCAAGTTGTGTTCAATGTAGGAGCTACCCCTTTTTTATGGTTATGTATTTTATGTATATGTTTTGTTTTAGTTTTTCAAACTGGTTTTCGAAGGACTGGGTCAGTTTTCCATGGTGGCAGCCCAACTTTCCCCCCTGCTATCTTAGACAACGCAACTCCGGGATCCCTGATCTAGTTTCCTTTTTGACAGATCAAGGGATTCCCCTTTTCTTTTTTATATCATAACCTCTTTCAGTGATACAGGAATTCACACTCACTTACAAAAAAAAAACTATGAAATGATATTTTGACCAACTGTCTTCTTGTACCTTTTCTTGTTCTAGAAGCTACTTTATTATGTTTTTCTCTTTCTTCAACTAGTTATTCAATCTGCTCACAGACCATTTATTAGTGTTGGAAAATGCCCCTAAAGCATCAACAACTTCCTTTGCAAATTGTTCATCATTCAGATGTGCAACATTCAATAGTTGAGTTATCTCTTGTGTTGTTTCTTCATGGTGGATCATTTTCCTCTTTTTGGAATCTCTCTTCTCTATAATTTTGGTTTTGTCATAAAAAAAATTGTATAAAGACAAAACAATATTTTGTATAGGAGAAATACTATCAAGATCAAAGGACGTGGTACCTATCCTTCCTGGAATTGAGGTTATGGGAATAGTATTGATAGGATCAGTGATTTAAATGAGTGTTGTTTGGGACAACTCCATGTCTGTGTTGGTATTGAACTATGTATTTGGTTCAATCACTTTGACAGGGGTCTTGGTATTTAATCTGCTTGAATATTCTTCTCATGTGACAACCTTTTCTTGTGTAGATTTTTCCACATGTATTTCTGTTGAAGAAACATTATGAACTGGTTATGTTTCATTTATATCTTCTTTAGTTCCTCGACTTCTACAATTCCTTGTGTTTTATTCTTTTCATTAAGAAAATATTTCTTCCTTTCAACTTGCCATTCAACAAAGTTCAAGAAATGAGCATTATTTCTAATGAGATCAATTCTTTGGGATAATTCATGGAAGTTTGTGGCTCTTTGAAAAACAACGTCGAGAGGATTGTCTTCATGAATATATGCTTTGATTTTAACTATGGCACAATGCATTTTGATGACCTTTGTTGGATCATGTGTTTTAAAATCTCATTGGATGAGCCAATATCCATCTAATAGATCAACTTCCTTTTGAACATGTTTTGCATTCAATAAGGTATATATACCTAATGAAATTGGGAAAGTAGGTCATTGCCTTTTTTTATTTTTATCCAATGTAACTGCAATTCCAACACTGACAATTTGATATGCAATCTCTTTTAATGCTATCCTTTATGGGACATATCTAGGCAAGAGATGAGGCGGGCCTTCACAACCAAAAATCCTTATGTATCAAAATTCTTCATCTACAAACCAATCACCAATTTCTTTTATAGCATCCGTAGTCTCCGAAGTAAATCTTGGGTCTGGAAGGGTTTTGAAAAGTGGATGCAGGGGAATCATGAAAAAATTGCAGATGTCATAGAAATCTCTTTTGCAGTTGATTTTTCACATTTTAGAGCAATATAAATGAACTCTTTCTTTAGAGGGAGACCAACTCCAACCTAAAAGAGGGAAAGGAGTAACTACACAACCAACATCCACTAAATAGGTAAACATAAAAAAAACCCTAGACAATATCCTAGAGGATCTTCCTGAGATTTTTTGCACTTCTTGTTTGATATTGGCAGAGAGTATATGAGACCAATTGAAAAATTTCCTTGTGAGGACTTGGTGGATAAGGGGAACCCAACTCAGTTTAAATTTGGTAGTATTGTTCTCACCGTATAGATGACAAAGCATTACGAAAACTAATATAGAGGTTTTTTTAGTCTAGGAACAAGATACATCTTGTCACCCATGATTTTGAAAGAATGAGGGTCATACAACCATTCTTTAATTAAGTCAGGAATTCACACTTCCTCCTCTTTAACATTTTTCTTAATAAATTCTTTGATGAAATTGTCATCAAGGCTGACTGTAGGTGGGCTTAGCTTATACATATTATTAACATCTTCAGGCCTGAAGGAACCAACAACTTGACGGGGTGAATTAACAACAATGCATGTAGAGATATTAGTATGAAAGATAATCCATCTTACCATTTCGTAACAGGCCACAATAGTTGGCCTAGCGAAAATTTTGTGAAGTTTAGATGCTTTAATATCAACCAAGTCATCGACATTTTATTCATATTCATCAGTGATATCCCATTCTTGGAAGAAGGTATAAATTTCTCTCCACTCCATACTATTGTGCATTCCCATATTGAATGTAGTATCAGAGAAACATGTTGAATTAGGGTTCTTTTCAATGTTGTCTTCATCGTCATTCTATTGTCTTGCTTTTCTTCTGCAAGTCATTCTGTCTTCATGAATTCTTGCAAGTAAACCACAAAGTGTAAGTTTTATTTAAAAAAAATAACTAACAGGTTTATTTAAAATTTAAAAGTATTTCTAATACCAACTAGTGAAAGGATACCCCAAAGAGAATGATGCAAATTACGACTTATGACTTTAAGAAATCACGGTTTTTTAACAGTTTTCAAAACGACCTTAGTGCATTTATGCCAAAATTGACGAGGATTAATGTGTTAAAGATTCATACTCGATGCTTCATTAATTGTCATTCAATGTTCTAAAGTCATGACAAAGATGTAATCGATGACAAGACAATTACGGTTGTTTTAAATGTGCGAGGGAAAGTACATTTAATACTAGTTTTAAATACATTTAAAACTAATAAAAATTAGTTATAGTACATATTTTGTTTAGCTCTATGGACACAATGTTCTGTTTATTCACAAGAGAAAGTGCTATAACCACCAACTTCAATTATCGACGATAGGACTATGGCATTTAACACTTACACACCAATTAAAAAAAATGCCAATATAGTGATATCTAATATTGAGGAGAACCATTGATTTGGCAGAACCTGGATTAGATCTTCACTGTCGATTCTTTAACACTATTAAAAAGGGTTTTTTCCATAGGAACCATACATAACCGTGACTGGAACTTTGTGTGGAACTCTGCTACCATAACTTCTCTGGTTATCGGGTACCACCCCAACACAATGCAGTCTCCTCACTAGTTTTATCCAATGGTGCCAAATTAAGTTCTTTGTATGTCAACTATATTGGTCTAACTACAGAAAGGATTTGAGTCAACCGACTTTCCAATTTGGTCCATCAATGTCTTTCGATGATCTATGATCAAGTTTAAAACTTGATCATCTTCATATTTTTTTATTGAAAACTTGATTGAGTTGAAGTTTTCGTGGTTCAACGCCTTTGATGTTAAGACAAAGGCCATAATTTTTGGTGCAAGGGATAAAATATTGGGCACCAATGTTAAAGGACCTAACAATTGGAAATTAGGTCCTAGTGTCAATGTAAAGGGTCATGGATTTGAGCCTTGGACATCGATTTGGATAGCATAGGATGAGGTGTTGGATCAAACACATAGATAACTCGATCTTACTGACCCTCATAATCATTCTTCATCAATAAATGGGGACACATATCATTCACAATTACAAGTGGATCTCTATGTTGTTGAAAAGATACAATTGCGAATATTATGGGTTCTAGAAAAGTGCAAAGTGTTGGATTACTGAGAGGGGGGTGAATCAATAATAGAACAATTTAATCATTTTTAACCATATAATCCAAGTGTTATATCAATGTATCATTATCATCCAATAACTTCAAATTAAATAAGAAATTAACAAATGAAAAATCATACACATACATAGTAAACCAGTGTTTTACGTGGAAACCCAAAGCAAGAGAAAACCACAAAATGATTTTTCTTATATGTTTTGAAGAATTACATTCATTGGAAGCACCAACTTCCTCTGTTTTCCAGCTGCAATTGGAAGGAGGCTCCAACCCCCTAGTTTCTCATGCTACAACCTGAGGGAAGCTCCAAATCCCCAATTCTCTGGCTAAAACCAGAAGGAGGCTACAACCCCCTATGTTCTCCGGCTACAACCAGAAGGTGGCTACAACCACCTGTCCTTGCCCCGTCCAACCTCCCTAACGTGTAAGTAGAATTATGGAACCACTGTCACACTATCACTGTGAGATACACTGTTGTAAACCTTTACCAATCAACCTGCACCAAATAACCTGTACTAATAACTTGAACCATGCATCAACCATGCATCAACATGCACCTCAATCTGTACCATAAAAAAGTGCATCAACCATGCACCAACCTATACCAAACAACCCATAATAAACCTGTACCATAAATAAGTGCATAAACCATGCACCAACCTATACAAAACCTATACCATGAACAAGTGCATCAACCCTGCACCAAACCTGTACAAATAACCTGTCACAACAACCTTTCCAAACAACCTATCACAACAACTTATCTCATCAATATTATCAAACAAATAATATCTACTCACCAAGATCAATCACTAAGACAACTCTCAAAGATGTGCATCAACCAAGCATAACACAACAACTCATAATCATCACCAACATCAATATGTGCTTCTAATAATACAAGTATGATACATCATCCATAAACCATGTGTCAAAAATACTACTAACAAGTGCCTCCAACCATGTACCAAGTATGTACCAATCATGTGTCAACTACTCATCAACTATGACTCATCAATATGTACCAACAACATCAACTATACACCTCACGTATGTGCCAAATCATCAACTACTTATCTCAACCATGTACCCAACATGTACCTTAACCAAAATCCCTCATCAATATCATCATCCAAATATGATTTTTAACTCTGTAATAGACCTGGTGTATATGATCACATACCTTCAAACATTCCTTAACTTTAACAACAAGAGACTAGCATTTTCATCAAACTTTTCTTTAGTCTCACATGACTAGTTTTAGATTAGTCAACAACCCTAACTTGAAATAATCATAACGATGTACCTGTAATGAATAAATATATGAAACTGATACACAATTTTATTCAATGTGTTTTATGTAATTCCTCCAGGTGTCACTACTTGGAACCTCTCATAAAAGGAGTTATAGCAAAAATGGCATACCTTGCTGAATTCTGTCTTATTCTAGAGAGAGATCTTGTAGAGCATGCCCCAGACGGAATATTTGTTGAATCAATATGAAAATGTTACAGAACATACTATATAATGTACTCTAACCAACACATTTTGTCTTACTAAATTTGGATATGTTATGAATAAGTTATGACATTTTTACCCGAAACACCTGTTTTAGACTAGTTTCAGGCCTAGCCGCAAATCCTATCTTCCACGGAGTGTAACTCCAAAAATACAACGACCCACAAGCTGAATTTTTTACCACAGATACTTGGATATGTTTCCTCAATGAAATATCAATCTCATGGTCTAAATCATTCTATAAAAATAGTTATTGCAAAAATGGTGAGATGACCTGTAAATAACATACCTTAGAAAGCATCATCAAAAGAATATATCCTCCCTTGAATTCCGGCCCACTTTTCTTAACCTTCCCCCTGAAATTCAGCTTATATATCCTTTGGTTACCTCAGTCACCTATATATATTCAATATGCTCAAGTGTGATGTAAAATGAGAGAGCCTTGCCTCTTATTTATACTCTCCATCTTTTAGGTCACTTAACCCATTTCTAGGTCACTTAACTCATTTCTAGGTCACTTAACCTATTTCTAGGTCAATTAACCCATTTATAGGTCACTTAAACTATTTTCCTCATTTTTAGGGTTAACCACTTTCCATAATTAGAAAGTTCTCCATTACTTTATCATTTACATATTCCTCCTTGACTTTGTCACCTGACTTTATCATTTAAATAATCTTCTTTGATTTTGTCACTTCACATCATTATTTAAATAATCCTTCTTGACTTTGTCACTTTACTTTATAATTCAAATAATAATTTCTTCTTTTCCAGATCTTTGACTTCTTTGACCTTTTGGGGCTTCAATTCAACATATGAGGGCCCTCCAACTTCGTAAGGCCATAACTCTCAAACCGTGAGGAGTTACGTGATGTTACACATACCACTAGAAATGGCATGACATGTACTATCCATATAGAATATTCTTGCCTTCAAATATATAAAAACTCATACCATTATCCATCAAACAAACTTGGGTCCATTACCCAAACCTAGGTTCTCCAACTTCTCATGACCATAACTCTCTAACCGTGAGGAGTTATGTGACGTTTCACATACCACCAGAAATGGAATGACATGTACTATCCATATAGAATAGTCTTACCTTAAAATATATTAAAACTCATACCATTATACATGAAACAACATTGGGTCCATTACCCAAACCTTTGTGCTACCAGAATTCGCTACTAGACTTTCTCCAAGGGTTGACATCAATCACTAAGGGTTGACATCAATATACAATATCACTCTCCAATAGTTGACATCAATGACAACCAACAATCCATCAACCTAAGCCAACTATCTGACACAAATTGTGGTGAACAATGTGGCTACAAATTGTTCTACTAGGACAACAACATTACACAACCAGATGGTGTGACGATCAAAATAATTCCTTACAAATTACAAAAACTATGACCCCAACAATGAGAAAACACATTAAATTCAAGACTTTGAAGATCAATTGAAAACAAATAAATATCTTCTACAGTGCACCATTGCTAGTTACATATCTTTTCCAATGGGAGGAACATAATGTTGGTTTTGTATTTTCAGAAACTGGTGTCTAGAAGGCAGTATTTGTAGAAGCTATATCGTTTCTCAACCCCTCGTCAAATGTTAATTTAAGTGGGTTCATCTAAAGTTGACATGATACATGCCTCAACAAGAAGGCATGCATCAGGTCAAATTTATGACCTCCGTTGAGATGAGGTTCTTCTGGCTAATTCTATCAAAGATGAAGTGCAACAGAGTACCCTTCACCCACATCTATGAATGAAATAGATGCTCGCCTTCCTCTGGCCCATCAGGTTCATCGGGATGGATCTTGGTGGTAGCTATGGTGGCACTGGGTTCTGCATCAATAATATGTCTACCCTTTTTTGGTTTTGACTCTGAGTTGGAACCCACATATGATTTACAGGCTTTCACCTCCACCACCAATAACTTCTTTGAGCGACAATCAACAATGTTATGCGAGGGGATTTTATGGAAGTCGCACCACTTCTCGATGTCTTTCTTCGTCTTTCCATTGTCCTTATTTGTTTGCAACTTATACTGGTTTTCCTGAAGCTGCCCATATTTACTTTGCCCTTTGTTTTGCGGGTTTGGGTTTCCTTTTCCTTGCTTCTGCTGTGAGGGGTTCCCAAAACCAAACTGTCATGTCTTTTGTTTAAGCTTATGCTCGATTTTGATAGCATATCAATAGGCCATGCCTAAGGATGAGATATACAATAACTCAATTTTTGTCTGGATGTATCTGTGGAGACCGCCGTGATACTTGAGCATGAGATGTAACTCTGAATATTTGATATACAAATTAGTGCGCAAAGTATGGAAGCCATTGGTGAATTATGGCACTGTTTGGTCTTTTTCTTTCCACAATGTGGTCCATCTTGTATATTAGTCGTCATAGCTTCCAACATGGTAGTATTGTTCCTTAATAACATCACTGAAGTAAACTCGAGTGGGTGCAACTACAAATAATGTGGATTCCTCTTTTTCCTTTTGCTCACAGAAAGTCTCCCACCAATCTTTGACATGGGGGGCGACCTTGAGGAGTGAAAATGTAATCTTTTCATTATCGGAAAATTTGTGGATAGAAAAATACCTTTCAAGAAGGTTTAACCATTTATCTATGACATCTGCATCTATTTGACCTTCAAATATAGGAATATCAAAATTGATTTGTACCTTGAAGGGGGTGACGCCTTCGCTTGAGGTAGATGCATCACTTGTCGATGATCGTCGAAGGAATTATGAAAAGATGTCCATCATCTCATTCCTCTGTCGCTAAAGGGATTCCTCGAGTAACATTTTGAAAGGATCTCCTAACCCGTCATCTTTCTTTTTTCCAGCCATAGAAGGTTTCTTGGGCATGCAATAACACTTGTCCTCAAGAGAAACAAGCTTGAGACCCAACTCTCTATACTCTGACCTCATCGAGGACATGCACTAAAAATGATAAGGAGCAGACCGATCTGATACCACTAATCCAAATTTATGAGCGGAACAAAATGAAAACACAGATTTATAATTTTAACACAAAGATACAGTAAAACTTGACTTCTATTAAATAAGAAATATGTTGAAACTATAAAATGCAGACTAAAACTAGCTTGCTAGAATGGTGGCAGCTTATCTCTGAGAAGAGATGTGACTGCTATGCTCATTCGCAAGAAGATGAGTACCATGAGGCTCCAAAGTCCTTTTTACATCAAATATGAATGCCAAAACCCTAGACATCCAAAAACCTAATCCTAGGATATGAAGCACCAAAAGTCATGTGGGCCCTGTTGGGGTAAGGTAGTACATCAACTTCCTAGGGTCGTAACTTTTGTATACGATCTTCGTTTTAGTTGCACGACAACCCGTTGGAAAGGTCTATTCGAGGACTACACATTATTCCGTCAAACTCTAACTTGAGTAATAGCTAGACTGTGGCAAGCCCTAAAAACGTTGTTTATGACCTCAAAATGGCCCCA